>WSTX01000114.1:0-20082 GCA_019633405.1 Tulasnella sp. 408 | reverse complement strand
TGAAGCTCCGTCGTACGACCGTCGATGCCGTTGAGGTGGTTGGAGGGTGTAAAAGTCTTGATTAGAATATAAGTCTATGTAAGATCTAGATGGCTGATTGAAGAGCGTCTGTAGAAGAGTGGGTTTGGTCATGGGGCGAGGACCGGTGGGGGGTTGGATAGAGGAGTGTCTTTTGGGTGAAAGGAGGTACTGGTGTGAATACCGCGGTCCCTGTTTTCCCGAGCCTCGTTGCTGCTTACGGATCGCCATCACGTCATCGCAAGCGGCAACGCAATGAGGGCCTCAACCCACTTACCAGAAAGAGGTCAAATGCTGGAGAAACTTGGACGGCGATCTGCAGAGGAAACGATCGCTCCAATGATCACGCTCGCGTTGATCCCTGAGGCCATCATCGTCTATCCGAGGATGCCGAGGCCAACGTCCACTCAATTATTATCTCACGTAACTCGCATCATCGAAGTGCCTATTACAAAACCCATCTCAAAGGCTTCGAATGCTTCGCTGGGAGTTTACAAGTCATGCTGAGTCGACATTAATATTGGTTATCGTCTGTCATATGTGGAAAGGCTCCCAACCACGTGCTGCGGCACACCGCTTTCTATTGCCGTGCCGCGCGTCAACCTCATCTTCATAACGAACGATCCCTCCACACCGCAATCCATTCATCAGCCCCTCCTAGTACCCATTGTCAATTGCCATCATGAACAGCCAATCTTCTGGAACACAACCGCCGATAAACCTGCCGCCTCAATCCCAGAACCTGGGTGGATCGGCTTCGATTTCCGATAAAGTCGAAGGCGCGAAAAGTGCAGTATTAGCCATCCTACAGGTAATTCAACGCTTTATCCTACCGGACATTGCTCTTACACGATCCCAGGACACGACGTGGCCGCGGAGGTCGACCGATGCGGCGCGGGTTCTGGCACGAATAATCCGCGATGCCCAAAGCTTGAAAAATATCCCCCAGGACGAAACTCAGATACCCTCAGAGCATCGTATATCTCTTGAACGTCTACTAAAGTAAGCGCCCGCCTAGCGAAAGGATTACCGCGCATTGAGACAGTGTGTCCGAAAGTATTATGGAAGGCGCCAGAAACAACTTGCAGGGGGCGTCAAACAAATATGGAGCAACAGAACGAAACATCGGCAGCAAGGTCAAAGCCGTTTTCACTTATAGAGATCGGAACAAATGTACGGAACTCTTGGAAGCTTGTCAAACCGACCTCAAAGATGCCCTAGCGGCTCTTCCTGTGGGTAGACAAATGCCGCATGTCGGCTGGCACTGACGCTCCCCTCCTCACAGGATCGTTGGATCTTCCAAGTTACAACAGGTATGTGTGGTCATTCGATGTGTTCTGCAGATCATAAAAGGTGAACCCTGCTCGGGTAACAATGAACAGGCGAAGGTTCAGGACAGTCAAGCAACCTTGGCGCTCAACTAGTTTCACCATTCACCCCCGTAGTTCAATCTGCGGGGCTCGTGGGCGCCTCGGCACGAAACTCCACTCCGCCGATCACCTCGTCGCCAGCGCCGTCCGCTCCTGCTCCTGCTCCCGCTCTAAACCAACAACCGGTTGTTCCGAAAGACAACTCAACGGGCCCTTCTGCGCACAGAAAACCACTCAGCGCGATCAAAACCACGCTGGATATCATCGAGGCTGGATCAAAGGCAATCCCTGTCGTTGGGAGTTATGTTGAAGCAGCTGCCAAGGTCGGAAATATAATTGTCCAGATGGTCCAGGTGAAGCGGTTCGTATTTCGCCTCTGGAACATTTTCCTTACGTGGAGATTCTAGACTATGGACGGCAATCACGAAACGGCCAAGGATCTAGAGGACCATGCGTCCAGATTGTCTGAAATCTTAAGCACCGCCCGGGATGATTCAGTCCAAAAGCAAAAGGAGAAGATGACGGCGTGTATAAATAACGTACAGGGGTGCGTTGGACTTATCGTTCAGATGACAAACTTCAAAGCTGACGCTTATGTACATAATAGAGAGATTCAATCTTTGCGGGGCAAACTGGAGGAGCTCAACTCTTCGAGTGGCTTCAGCAAGGCATTTTTCTCCAAGGACCATGCCGAAACAATGAAGGGATATACGGAAAAGATTCGGACTGCGCTGGAAGTAATACAGGTCCGTAATATACCCTCGGAGTGTGCTTCATCAGCTAATCTTTCGGCGAGCAGCTTCTGAATAACTTGAATACCGCGAGGCTGGTAACGGAGCTCTGTATGTATCACTGTTTCTTAGAACGTCTCTTCTACTAACAACGTAGCTTCTAGACGACGTCGAAGGACGGAAGGAACAGCGTCGACTTTTGGACCGTCTGGGAAACGCCAACTATGGAATTCGAGGAGCCGCCGTCGAGGATACCATCTGCCTCCCTAACACCAGACTTCAAACCCTCGAACGTATCGACGCCTGGATAAGATCCCGAAACTCCTCGGAAAACGTGCTATGGATGCGGGGAATGGCTGGGCGCGGAAAGTCGACCATTGCATCCACGGTCGCGGAGAGATGGAAGTCCAGCGCCGCTTGTGCTATCTTCCACTTTCGACGAGGCCAGAAAGCGTCGGATGCGGGCCTCGTCTGCGCCCTGGCGAGGCAGCTGGGTAGTAACAATCTGGTTCCCGAGTTGAAGGAATCCATCCTCGAAGTCGTCGCGAAAAACGAGGACGTCGGCCACGAACGGCTTCATGATCAGTTCCAGAAGCTCTTTGTCGCTCCGCTAGCCAAGCTTCAAGGCAATTCGTCCCCAGTTCTCCTTATCATCGATGCGCTTGACGAGTGCGAGGAAGTCGACTACGCCGTGAAGTTTGTGAAGCTCATTGAAAGATACGCGCCATCCTTCCCGACTGACGTCAAATTCTTCCTCACCACGCGTCCCGAGACCCCCCTTCCTTCGTGCTCTTGAGCCAATACAGGGGCTTATGCAGGATTTGGATTTGGCAAGCAACGTAGACGATGACGTTGCGCGGTTCTTTAAGCACGGCTTCTTGAAGATCAGGGACGAGCAGAAGCTTGGGGAAAATTGGCCGAATCCCGAAGCTGTACAGACTCTCGTACACATGTCCCAGGGTCTGTTCCAATGGGCCCATACTGCTGTGGAGTATATCGCGGGGGGTAGACCTCAATTTCGGATCCAGGAGCTTCTGAGGTCTCCATCGATCTGTGCGGGGTTGGATGCTCTTTACCAACAAATCCTTTCCCAAGCCTTCAATAGGGTCAAGATGGACCCACTAAGGCAGGACCTCTTCATCCGGGTATTGGGTATCCTCGTCATCGCACCGTATTCCATCTCGCTCGAAGCCTTGGCTTATATATTTGCCGACCATGCAATATTATCAGATCAATGTCTAACGGACGCTGCCGAGTTCCTCCGTTCAGAGTCGCTCAACGACCTCAGGTCCTTGATCCGAGTGCCTAAATCGTCCACCGACCCCGTTCAAATCATGCATACATCAGTCCGAGACCTCCTTGTCAACAGTGAGCGGTGTCGCGGGGCACCATACGCCGTAGATGTTGCAAGCAATCATCGTTCTCTTGCGACGAAGTGCCTGACGTTGATGGAGCGCGACCTGAAGACAAACATTTGCAAACTTTCAGACCTGTCCAAGGCAAATTCTGATCCAAGCGTCCAAGAATTTGTGAAGCTACATGTTTCTCATGGCCTACAGTACTGCTGTCGATCCTGGGCCTTCCATTTGACGGAAGGTTCGGCCGAGGCAATGTCTGGTAGCCACAGGAACACCTCGGGTCTCAAGGTGTTGAGTGAGGAAAAACTACTCGGCTGGCTTGAGGTGATGAGCTTGATGGGGGAAGTACGACAATCATTGGCCATTGCAAAACAAGTTTATTTGTGGTTTCAGGTGGGTGAACTTCTAGACTATTTGCCTATGACTGGGAATTCGATGATGATGTTCCCTCCAAAGTGCTCAGATGTGCCTGACCTTTCAATGACCACCCTGTGGGATGACATCCAAAGGTTCATTAATGCATTTTATGATCCAATCAACTTTGGTGCCCTGCATATTTATGCATCAGCACTTCCTGTCTGCCCAGTTAGTACTTCTCTATGGCATCATTACAGGGAGTATGCGGTGACTCGTGTCTTGAATGGCCTACAAGACTTGGGATGGTCATCAAGCCTATGGAGCCAACACACCAACAGCGAGGTTTGTAGCATTGCATTTGCACCACATGGTGGAATCGTTGCATCTGGGTTCAATAATGGTACAATTCAACTGTGGGATGCTGAGGCCGGAATTTCTATTGGAGAACCTCTCAAGGGCCATACCAGTAGAGTTCATGCTGTTACCTTCTCCCCAGATGGGAAACACCTTGCCTCCGGATCACGTGACGAGACCATTCGATTGTGGGATGCCAAGACTGGAGCTCCCATTGGAGAGCCACTCAGAGGCCATGATGGGTGGGTTCGTGCTGTTGTCTTCTCCCCAGATGGGAAACACCTTGCCTCCGGATCAGGTGACTACACCATTCAATTGTGGGATGCCAAGACTGGAACCCCCATTGGACAGCCACTCAGAGGCCATGAAGACTGGGTTCACACTGTTGCCTTCTCCCCGGATGGGAAACACCTTGCCTCCGGATCAGCTGACAAGACCATTCGATTGTGGGATGCCAAGACTGGAGCTCCCATTGGAGAGCCACTCAGAGGCCATGATGGGTCAGTTCAGGCTGTTCCCTTCTCCCCAGATGGGAAACACCTTGCCTCCGGATCACGTGACAAGACCGTTCGATTGTGGGATGCCAAGACTGGAGCTCCCATTGGACAGCCACTCAGAGGCCATGATGGGTGGGTTCAGGCTGTTGCCTTCTCCCCGGATGGGAAACACCTTGCCTCCGGATCATATCGCAAGACCATTCAATTGTGGGATGCCGAGCCTGGAGCTCCCATTGGAGAGCTACTCAGAGAACAGCTTGCCTCCGGATCATATCACAAGACCATTCGATTGTGGGATGCCAAAACTGGAGCTCCCATTGGACAGCCACTCAGAGGCCGTGATGGGTCAGTTCAGGCTGTTGCCTTCTCCCCAGATGGGAAACACCTTGCCTCTGGATTAGGTGACAAGACCATTCGATTGTGGGATGCCAAGGCTGGAGCTCCCATTGGGGAACCACTCAGAGGACATGATCAGACGGTTTGCGCTGTTGCCTTCTCCCCGGATGGGAAACACCTTGCCTCCGGATCACGTGACGAGACCATTCGATTGTGGGATGCCAAGACTGGAGCTCCCATTGGACAGCCACTCAGAGGCCATGATGGGTGGGTTCGTGCTGTTGTCTTCTCCCCAGATGGGAAACACCTTGCCTCCGGATCAGGTGACTACACCATTCAATTGTGGGATGCCAAGACTGGAACTCCCATTGGACAGCCACTCAGAGGCCATGAAAACTGGGTTCACACTGTTGCCTTCTCCCCGGATGGGAAACACCTTGCCTCCGGATCAGCTGACGGGAACCACTCAGAGGACATGATCAGACGGTTTGCGCTGTTGCCTTCTCCCCGGATGGGAAACACCTTGCCTCCGGATCACGTGACGAGACCATTCGATTGTGGGATGCCAAGACTGGAGCTCCCATTGGACAGCCAGTCAGAGGCCATGATGGGTGGGTTCGTGCTGTTGCCTTCTCCCCAGATGGGAAACACCTTGCCTCCGGATCAGGTGACTACACCATTCAATTGTGGGATGCCAAGACTGGAACTCCCATTGGACAGCCACTCAGAGGCCATGAAAACTGGGTTCACACTGTTGCCTTCTCCCCAGATGGGAAACACCTTGCCTCCGGATCAGCTGACAAGACCATTCGATTGTGGGATGCCAAGACTGGAGCTCCCATTGGGGAACCACTCAGAGGCCATGATCAGACGGTTTGCGCTGTTGCCTTCTCCCCAGATGGGAAACACCTTGCCTCTGGATCATATGACAAGACCATTCGATTATGGGATGCCAAGACTGGAGCTCCCATTGGACAGCCACTCAGAGGCCATGATGAGTCAGTTCAGGCTGTTGCCTTCTCCCCAGATGGGAAACACCTTGCCTCTGGATCAGCTGACAAGACCATTCGATTGTGGGATGCCAAGACTGGAGCTCCCATTGGGGAACCACTCAGAGGACATGATCAGACGGTTTGCGCTGTTGCCTTCTCCCCAGATGGGAAACACCTTGCCTCTGGATCATATGACAAGACCATTCGATTATGGGATGCCAAGACTGGAGCTCCCATTGGACAGCCACTCAGAGGCCATGATGAGTCAGTTCAGGCTGTTGCCTTCTCCCCAGATGGGAAACACCTTGCCTCTGGATCAGCTGACAAGACCATTCGATTGTGGGATGCCAAGACTGGAGCTCCCATTGGGGAACCACTCAGAGGACATGATCAGACGGTTTGCGCTGTTGCCTTCTCCCCAGATGGGAAACACCTCGCCTCCGGATCACGTGACGAGACCATTCGATTGTGGGATGCCAAGACTGGAGCTCCCATTGGAGAGCCACTCAGAGGCCATGATGGGTGGGTTCGTGCTGTTGTCTTCTCCCCAGATGGGAAACACCTTGCCTCCGGATCAGGTGACTACACCATTCAATTGTGGGATGCCAAGACTGGAACCCCCATTGGACAGCCACTCAGAGGCCATGAAGACTGGGTTCACACTGTTGCCTTCTCCCCGGATGGGAAACACCTTGCCTCCGGATCAGCTGACAAGACCATTCGATTGTGGGATGCCAAGACTGGAGCTCCCATTGGAGAGCCACTCCAAGACCATCCCAGTGAAGTCAGCAATGTTGCCCTGTCCCTCAGCAACCACCCCTCTTTCCACCAGTACCACAGTTCTGACAATCTACCTTTCCCTCATCTCGTGACAGCTACAGATAGTCCACCAAGTCTGGCTGTGGTCACTCCTAAATACTCTTTGCCATCATCCCAACAACTCACCCTTTCGTTCCAAGGCCAGTGGGTTATGTTTGGGTCCCAGCGTCTCTTCTGGCTTCCCCACAAATACTGGGGCCAGGCCAACCCCTTGATTTTACTTTCACATGGGACACTTGTCATCACCCGCGATAAATATCTGTTCATCTCTGATGTCTCCCCCGTGCTAAATTTGTAGTTTCGACGATATATGTATCAAGGGATTTTGGATGTACCTGTTTTTCGACGAGGGCGTTGTCTAATCATTTTCTGGTCCACGGTGTTAATCTGGCAATCAATCTACAAGGGGGGACCACTTACATATGCTTGATTGAATCAAGTCTTCAAGACTTATTTAACATCGAAGCCAGAGCGTTCGCCGTATATCCTTGGCGACTGTTGTAAGCCCTCCGAGTTTCACTCAGATCGCCGCCCCCTTGGGCCAAAACCTCCCAGAATGAGTCTAGAACGGAAACCATCAAACGCAGATTATCACCCCCTCTACCAGATTAACAGGTTGGCTTCGTGGGTTGAACACTACCCTTCTCCACCGTCGCCTCCCATTCAAGACTTCCTTTTCGAGTTCCAGTCACGCACCGCCAAACGCGGTCCACAAAGTTTCCCGGGCCATCAAAGCGGACTCGGATCTGCGATTTTTTTAACAAGTACAGCAGGTTGAAGTGAACAACGAGCTCAACACGACCGACAAAGGGGCAGCGCAGCGGCACAAAAAAGGACTAGGTGTATGCGGAGGGAGGATAAACCCGAACGTACGCCCAGCTTGGTACGATTAAAATATATAATATATATCTTCCCAGAGCCATCTGCTTCGAAAATGTCCTAAGAACGCGGCCCAGTCCGTTAGCCGTCTTTCCTCTAGGGAGAGGATGTTTCTACGCACTCCGCCTTTTCGACCATCTGCGTGAACACTTCCAACAAATCAACCTGCCATCTCCGTCGTCTTCATGACCTCCATCATATAGTCTTGCGCACAATCTGCTGGGGTTCGTTGTTCCCAATAAATAGACCGACGAGAGCTGCTTGTCAGAACGTTTTTCCATCTGGCGAAACGGTTCTAAAACGACACACCCATCAAATTGTCGCCAGCCTCCATCATCTGCAAGAACCGACGAACGATCTGCCGACTTGAGATGTAACCCTCTCGGTCGATGTTGTACAGCTTGAAGGCGGACTGTTTGGAAGAGCGACGCACTCGTTAGTAAAGGTTTGGATAGGCTGTAGAACAAGGACTGACCGACGTCCGCCGACGTGTCTCGCCCACTCTCGACTGTTGCGAAACGCGCTGAGATCACTGACAAATCCCAGAAACCCGCAGTCCCTCCTCAACTAGACGAACGCAATAGGGTTAGATGATGGGAACCACGGATGGTCGGGGAAAAAGAGAAGGAAACGTACTCGTCGACAAAAAATCGCGATCATGCGCGACGCCCAGGGAGGTCTACTAGCGATTAAGGGTAACTGTAAGAGCTCTCTCGGTGTATAGAACCGGAAACGTCACTGCGGCAGAAGAAAAACGCGGTTATTTTAGATCAGGACGTCTCGGGAATCCTCTCGAAGAAAAGTAAACCTTCGGGTGACTGCCCGGCTTTCATGAACTGCTTCCTCAGGCGAGCCAACTCGTGCTCATTGACGAGTAGGAGGAACTGCGTCCCCAATCCATGACACGGTAAGAAGCCAGCCCTCTCCTTAGCGGTAGTTGCAGAAACGTGTGATTGGAGGTTTTCCTCCACCTCATCCATGACCGCGAGAGGCGGTAATGTCGGGTAGAGTTCCCATGGGTGGTGAAATGTCGAAAGTTTCGTGATTGAGAGGGTCAATTGGTTGCTCCTCTGAGTTGGTGGTGGCAATATTAGGGAGAGAAGCAGCGCCACGGGACTCGTCTGGCCGTGGTGTTGGTATCAGCGGAATCACGGGTATGAGATTCGGTCTCGTTGTCGGGTTGAGGACAGGAGGGAAGAAGTTCTAGTTATGGTCATAGTTGTATTCGAGAGATAGTCACTGCCATGGTTCGCGTTGTTGCGTGGAGCGTCAGAGGTCGCCTCTGGGCGGTTGCCGTTCGCGCCAAGCGTAGCGGAAGTTGAGTTGGACCTCCGCGTTTCGATTTTGATCTTGACGAGGCTAGGGCGCCGTACAGCCAGCACGAGTGTTAGAAGAGTCCGGATGCAATGGTGGGGCAAAAGAAGGAGCGCCAGGATCCACTCGCTTCGACGGGGGAGGCAGCTGAGGAAGAGGGAGGACGGGCATCAGGGTCGAGGAAAGGGAGGACCGCGTTTGGCCCACGATCGTCAGCCCCACAGTAACTCCAGCAACTACCGACAGCTCGTGTGTTGCTGTGTGGCGGTGAGGTGGGAGGAGTCGTTAAACGCGCTGCAAGGTGCTGGGATTTGGTTCTGGACTGACGTTTCCGAAGGAACCGGCCAAGCGAGGGGGTGTAGTGCTGTGCATCCCTACGGCTGACGCGTGTTCCCTGAAAGAGAAAAGTAAACGCAGCGCGAGGCGCATAACCTCAGAAGAGAAGGAAGAGAAGAGCCGGGGGTTGAGATAGAATGTGGTGCGTCGGTCCCTGATGGAGTCGAGCACTTGTTTTGGCTCCGGATATCTCCACTTTCTCGATCTACTCGCCCTGCGGCAATCAGTTCTATTCGGGCGAAGCATCACAAAAGGAACCTTATTCAGTGCAAGGAAGATACAAACGGCCCCATGTCCGAAAGCGAAGGTCAATTGAAAACGGGCATTGGACAAAGGATGAAGGAGTGCCGAACTGGACAACCCAACATTGAGGACTGAATACGAGAGGTGATGGTTGTGCAGAGAGTATGGTCGTCACTCCGCGGTATCGGCTCGCTTGACGTGCCGCTAGGCGGATGTACACTGGGTGCAGCGCGATGCTAAAGTTCAATTGATTCCTGACAGAATCGTCCGCCATAGCAGTTCTGGTGGACCGCCGGCAAGAGCTCTGGATCCTCCCGCTCAGTTACACGGACCCTTTTCACCGGGTTCGCGTCTGCCAAGACCGGTTGTCGGGCGGGTCTCTTGGCCAGAGGTTGCGAGAATCCGGGGCGAGCGTACGATGGACGGAACTCTCCCGCAAAGCTCGAGTCACGTGCGGCGCGAACAGGTTCCGGCGTGAAGGAACGTTTGCAACGGCGCTGCGAATGTCCTTGAATCCTCATGAAGGCCTGGATGGATAATCCTGGGGTCGATATCACCTGCTGGTGTCGGACAATATGAGCTCAGCGAAGGCTTCGCATGACCAGCCTTGTGTGGAGGCGACCTTGAGCAGCAAGGTGATGGATGGAGGAGCGCAGTCGTCCCCAACCTTTATTGTTCTTGCATTCATTCAATTGACCAGAAGGCTACTACGTTACATTGAAGTCGGTAGAACTACCAAAGGGCGGAAATCTCTAACAGACTCCCAGACCTATTCAATCATCTCCTTACCGTTCGATGCGCACGAAGTTTGTTGCACACCAGGACTCTTCGCCCGCATTCTAGTATCCCCAAAGCGTGCTCGACCAACTGCCACCGCCTCTTCACTGGTTAAGACGTGCGAAATGACCGATGGCTTTGTCTCCGTACCGGCTATCCCATGGGTAGAAGAATCCCAACGCGAGACCCAACCGTCCGTCGAGGACGTCACATGACACCACCCCTATACTGAATCCACGCCATTTATGCGCCCAAGGCTCTACAGGAAGCGCAGGAGCGGCTGTCCTTTGCGTTTTGGCCTGCCTGTTCCGGCGTCGAGACCAAGATTGTCCGAACGTTCGGGGGCGACTCGGGCGAGGAGGACCTAGTTCGGTCAGGGAATGCGAACCTCGCAAAACCCCGCGTATAGCGGCAAGCAAAAATCGTCGATTCTGATGCCAGTGAAGTCTTAGACGATGAATTGGTTGTTCGCTTCGTCGGTCCGCGACCTTTATCTTGGACTGGCAGCGAATTCGTGCACTGGTTCACAACGAGATAAACATCAACGCAAGCGGTATAACCAGTTCCATAAGGCAAAGAGAACGATAAAGTTGAAAGCGGTCGGTTTCCTGAGGGCTTGCATGCCCGAGACCTGCTGTGGTTGGCGATTTTCTGGAAAGCGATGTGAGAGACTTGCAGATCGTACACATGACGGGGAGGTCTCCTTCAAGCCCAACGCTACAATCGCCGTCGCGTTGATAATCGCGCGGTCAAGCGGCCGAGTTGACCGTGAGCTGTCTCGGAAACCCCCCTGCAAGCAATTTCATTTTCCGGCATCAACCGCAACGTTCCATCTCGCCCAAAGCACCTTCCCTCGCCCTGAAAATCAATGGAAAAGACCAACATGCTGCCCGAGCTCTTCGTTTCCAACGGTGCGTGGAACCATCGCTATACCGCCGACGCTTCCGTTCCGTTCTCTCCCGTCCCCCGGCAGCAACACAGCTACCTTTCTCCTCTGCTCCGGCGTGCGCTGATGCATCCTCGCAGCCACGGATGCGGTTCTAGGAAAGAGTGGATGTAGGACTTCGATAGGAGGGAGAGGCGGAAGTTTGTTTTCGGCGCGAGAAGAAGGGCCTTCGACCCTTGTGGCGGCCGCTGCTCCGTTCTTGACGCTTCCAGCTCTTCCCCGGGCGACGCAGGTGAAGACGTGCTCGCTACGGTTTTCCCCCTCGTCAAGGCTGCATGCTGGAACGTCTTGATTGCTCGGTGAGCGGAAGGCGCTACCAACAACAAGGTCACAATCTGCTCCATAATCAAACCCGAGTTCGCTCCAGACCACGGCATTGACCACATATTTCGGCGCCCGAGTGACCATCGTTCGGTCCACTACGACGTGCTCCGCCAGGGTACCAGAATGCTTTGAAGATGAAGCCGAGGTTGGCGCTTCCGTCAGACCCATCACCCACTCCCCTCACATCGTGCACTGCCCATCCCCTCTCGACGACTCTACCGACAAAAGGCTCGACCGAGAACGAAAATCCGTATCCTTCATCGGCATTCGCGCGGACTTCGATCAGAACGATTTAGTCCACCCAATTCGGATATGCCGACGGCGCAGGTTTCGATGATCAATTGCGGGGGTCGGTACTTGGGAAAGTGGGGTTGGCGTGGAGGTGGTGAATGTCTGAGCGTAGTTCGCGCAGGACTGCAACCTTGCTGGGGTTGCTTCTTCGCCCCTTGTTAGAGGACGTAACGACCTAGAGAGCGACGGCGCCGTAATATGGATCGACAGAGGGGCGTGGGTGGTGCTTTGGATACCATCGCGGCTCCCTTGATTGATGATATAGTTCCCATCGAGCCGGGCCACTTTCGCGAGGTCAACGTGTGCGCTGAACAAGTCCGGTCCACGAGCTTCGCCGATACTGACCACCGCTCGTGGCAATGTGAGCGGAGTGAGCCCATTCGGGTAAGTCCCTTGACCACCGGTTGGTTATGGAAGGAGCTCCACAGTCCCGACACGAAGACGTTCCTGACGATCTAGAGAAGACGCTCGGAGGCCGGAGCCCAAAATGTCCGAGAGATGATCGAAAGCGACCATGGAGCGAAGGCGGTCTGAGCGAACTGTAGGCGTAGGCGTGATGACTGGCGGGCCCCACTGAAGTCCTATAACCTCTCCATTATCGTCGACCTCCAACATAGGGCTCATCCGTCTTTACATCTCGGCAGCTGCAGTAGCCACGTCCTCGCTCTATTGTGTCCCAACGACTCCAACGCTGCTTCCCGGACCGATTGAGTTCGACCTCTTGTGGTGTGTTGGCCCGTTCAGTTTGGTATCGCCCATCGAGTCTCAGCGATTCCGTCGGCCATTGAATGTGGCAGAATCGACGCTCCTCCGCTGCTCACGTCGACCGAGCAGTCAAAGCGGATGTGAACAAGTCAACGGAACGACGGGAATGGGTCCACGATGGTTAGGGCCGAGGCCCCCGAGCCCGCTGTCCTCGGAAGCACCAAACCATTTGATGCCCTTGGCCCAATATGCCCAGGTCGAATCGAGCTGCTGGCGGCAAGACAGTTTCTCTGATTACCGAGAGTTTGCGGAGGTGGCTACGCAGGTGTGGGCGGTTGATGAGGCGACTAGGTCGGGGAGGAAGATATTGGCGACGACTCGGAAAACCCGGATGTGGAAGTTCGAGTCAGGGCGGCTGATAACGGGTGCATAGGATGACGATGACCGCCAATTTGAGAAGGAATGGTCGGAAGAACTCGTCTTGAAGGACAGTCCCTGTTTCCGTTCCAACTGTTCCTCTTCGTGTCCCAGCCACTTGACCGCCACTTTGTAGACCGACCGGTTACACCTCTTATGGTGGATTGGTCCGTTGTTGCTGTCGCCTGGCATCAAGTCTCAGCGTTTATGGGAGAATCGAAGCTGCTCCGTGGCTCGCTTGGATCAATAACACCGGGGCGATAGCGCACCACCTTGAAAGCGGACTATTAGGAGAGTAACGGCCTCGTCAATAAAGGGTTCGATAGGATGTGGGATGAGGCTCGACCGACATCGCAACGTATCCTGTCGGCGCTCCCGACTGCAACGAACACGCCCAGGCAACCGACGAGCTCCATGAAATCGACCGTCCCCCAATCACTAAAGAAAAACAACGCGGTTACGTGAGGAGAACCGATGGTCGGGAAAGGGAACCTCACCAGCCATCGAAAATCGCGATCATCCACGACGCGAGGGAGCTATTAGAGATTTGACATATCTGTAAACACTCTTCACGGTATATCGAATCTGAATTATCGCTAGAGCAAAAGCGTGGGTCTCTTAGCTCCGGACGTTCTGGAATCCCCAAGAGACAGCCATCTTTTTGCCTACCTATCGAGTTTCCGGGACCGCTTTTTGAGACGATCCAACTCTTGCGCGCTGATTGGTATAAGGGAAGTACGTCTCTGATTATGACCCGGTGAGAAGCCAACCCTCTGCGAAGCGGCAATTGCAGAAACGCGCAATTGGATGGTCTTCCTCACATCTCATCTTTTGACTGCGACGCCAAGGGGCAGTAACGTCGGTAAAGGGGCCCATGGGTTGTGGAATGTAGAAAGTTTCGTGATTGAGACGGTCGTTGGTTCCTCCGAGTCGGAAGTGATGATAGTGATGGAGTCGGCAGTGGTGTTGGTACCGTGTTAATGTAGAGGCGAGGAAAGAGATAGGAACGCGTTTAGCCCATTATCTACAGCTCCACGCTAGTGACCCCAACTACCCCTGACAGCGAGTGTGTTGCCGCGTGTTGGTGGGGTGGAAGGAGTCGTTGGATGCACGGACAGGGTATTGCGATTTGGTTCTGGACTGAAGTTCTCAAGGGACCGGCACAGTGAGGTAGTGCTGTGCCCTATGGTCGAAACGTGGGCCCTGAAAGAGTAAGGAGAAGGCGGTGTGGGGAGGGATTGACGAGAAGAGGGCCGAGAGTCGGGGTTGAGGGAGAGGTGGGCATGAATTGGGATAAGTCGGGTGCTTGTTTTGCTTGGCATGTTACTTATTCCACCCTCGATCTCCTCGAGGAAGGCTATTCTACTATCACGCGCCCCTTGCTCACCAACTCTCTTCATGCGCAAGCATCGCAGAGCATAACCAATCGCCATAAGGGACATATGAGAGATTCATGCTAGAAAAGGAAAGCGAGTGGATATGCGTTGGGAGGTGCGCGGAACGATTGGAGGGCAGAGCAAGAACGCCAAACTGGACAAAGCTTTAAAATGGAAGAAGGAATGAAATACGAATGATCATGGATAGGGAATAGGATAGATCTCATTACGCCATGCCTATATCAGATTCCCGACCCCACATGGGATTCCGCCGGCTGCTCTAAGCCTGGTCTTGATGTTGTGTCCGCTTGTCATCCGTTGCTTTGACCTTTTATTTTTGTTCAAACAGTATGCGCATCGTCTTCTGAAGGTCCAAAATCGTCAAATATATGTCACGTGAAGGTGAAAGCTACGGTTTGACACTTTCACAAACGATCAGGAACAAGTTAACCTCAGGCACGTAATAAATAGCTGAGTCGTAGGTAGTATCCCCAAAATCCTGCATGAGGTCGCTTAATCGAGGTAGAAGCCCATGTAGGGCCCAGGTGGTTGGTTGAAAACCGTCTAAAGAAGAGTGCACTTGGTCATGGGGCGGGGAACAGGGGGTCACGATTGGAGGGTGACGAGTGTGAAAGGAGGTATGGGTGAGAATTCTCCGGGCCCGAGCCTCGTTCCTGCTTACAGATCGAAAACGCGTCATCAACGCGGTGCCCCTTACAGAAACCTTTGAAAAGCGATCTGTGGATGAAATGTTGCTCCCAACTCGAATAAGGATGCTGGTTGACCGCGCGAGGAAGTGGCATATCTGAGGATGCCCACCCTCGCACGGTCAAAACGTCCATCAGACCCATCACGAGTGCTAAATGGGGACCGGAAGGCGAGCAGGGTCGATATCTGGTACAAGACATGCATGCCGTGAAATTCCATGCGAAAGCCACAGGCCTGGTTCACCGGCGAACAACGCCGAGTCTCGTTTCAGGCTGACCCGCCTTCAACGCCAGCTCTCTTCACCGCACTACAATCGTCGCCCCATCAAAGCATCAAATTGTCAACCATCATTATGGACAGTCGATCGTCTGGAAGACTACAGTCCTCCGTCTGCGCCCCCTAATTCCCGTTCCATTGACTCAAACTTCAATTTCCGATCGAGTCGGGGTGGCGAGATCTATCTTATGTACTGCGCATCCAAAAGGTCATCCAATACTTCATCCCCCTTCAGCTTCCTCTTAGTCTACAGCAGGACCTTATGTCGCCAAGGAGCTCGACCGCAACTGCACTTGGCTCTCATGGGGATGACTTCTGATAACCAAAAGATTATCCCCAAGACGAAGGTTGGAGCATTGTACGCCCCAAAGGGATTGGGGGATACATCAAACAGATATGGAGCAAAGACAATTCGGTAAACAGCTCAGGTACCTATTTAATTATCTTTGAAATATTCGAAAGATGTCAAAACGACATCAAAAATGCGTTGACCGCTCTTCCGGTAGGTGGACTCGTGTCATGTTTACGCTAACGTTGATGCTAACTCCTTCTTGCAGGATCGTTGGACCTTCCAAGCCGTGACATGAAGGATATTCATTTTATGTGCGCTGTAGATGAGCGCACGGTGAACAATGCCTCCGGGGTGCCGCAACAACAAACAGGCAAAAAAGCTTAACGGTGCGGGACGGGCGATGCGCCTACGATCGAGCGTGACGCTCCCAGGCCGGACCCAGTGTATCCAGGAGCTGAACGAGATCGGCCGTGAAGCGACGTGGCCACGGTTTGTTGTCGACATGTTGCCTGGCTGGTCCCATTGAAGATGCCATCATCATCGTCAACCTCCAACACAGCGCTCATCCTCAGCCGCCGGCTTTCACGCTCTGGCGTGTCTCCTTCGTGTTCAAAAGACTCGACAGCTACTCTCGTATCAAGGTAACTCGCAACCGAGTTCTACCGTTTGTGGTGTGCTGGAGCGTTTTTGCCGCGACCCATCAGGTCCCAGCGATTCGGTGGGTCGTTGGACAAGGAAGAATCGAACTTCCTCCCTCTCATTTCCACCAATAGCATCGAGGTGTTAGAATATCGAGAAGGCAGATGGGGCAGCTGGACAAGCCGATGGAGCTGCGGCGAGAGTGGGCTCACAATCGAGACGGCCGAGCTGGATTGTCCACGGAAGCGCCATTTGAAGTCCTTCTTGTCATGAGACGACCTACTGAGCATCTGAAACTCGTTGAGACGGACATAGAGGTCTGAGGCGATCGACGAGAGGACCCGGTCAGGGAGGAAGATTTTGCCAAGGACGCAGAGAAGCATGATAAGGACGTCGGCGGGTTCATAAGCGACGGTGGGTAAGGTGACGATGACCGCTAGTTTGAGAAGGGTTGTTCAGATGAGCTACCGTAGACGAGACAGACCGAATAGGGTCGCTCCATCCTCTGCGGTACTACCGCTGACGTCATCGCAGCACGCTGCGAGTTTCCGTCGGTGATAAGCCACCATTTTGTGCTTCGTGCTACCGCTCAGCGTGGGGATCTGTCGATTATGGTGAAGGAAGGTACTGCTTGCAGTTCAAGGTCTGGTTGGGTAAACTAGGTAGGGACGTCGGAGGTCTGGAAAACTGGGTCCTCCTCACCCTGGTCGGGGCAGGGCATCCCTCCTCGGAGATCGACACCTGCGTCATCAAACAGTCAACACAATGAGACCCTCTGTTCGATTCCACGTCCGAAAGCAGCCCAAATGCACGAAAGGCGACCTATAGAGGAAATGATCGCTCCAACAGGATGACAGCCAGTGTTGACCGCTTTGGTATCACGTACGTCCAAGCCTCAAGGATACGGAGGACTTGGCCCAACCTTACACAACTTCACCGCCCAGAAAACCCCCTTATTTCCACTATCCCAAGTGCTAGAATGTGGTTTTTGACGTCAAAATCTGGATGACGCTCGGTCATGTGTAGAAGTTCCATCTGGAAAACCACGTGCCGAGCGCACAAGCCCGGATCTTTGTTCAGCCGTGCTCAGTAGTCAGCTTTGTCCACGTATCAATCGTTGACTGTCACTATGAGCAGCCATTCCTCTGGAGCAGAACCTCTCGCAAGCCCACTTTATGACGCCCATACTCCCGCTGGCTCAACTTTTACTTTCGATAAAGTTGAGGCCGCGAAAAGTGATCTGTTAGCCATCCTGCAGGTAATGCCATACATCATCCCGCCGGACTTGGTTCTTACACCAACGCCAGGACACGACGTGGCCGCGGAGGTCAACTGATTCTGCGTTGGGTCTGGCACGTATGCTCGACGATGTCCAGAACTTGAAGAATATGCACCTCGACGAAACTCATCTACTACCGGAGCATCGTAGTCCTTTTGAACATTTACTAAAGTAAGGACTCCCATGACCGAAGTACTGCCGCACATTAAGATGGTGCCATATTCAATAGTGTGATGGAAAGCGCTCGAAGGAAATTGCAGGAGGCATCACTCAAATACGGAGCAAGAGAAAGGAGTTTCAGCAGCAAGGTCAAATATATGCTCACTTATATCGATCGGAGCGAATGCACGGAAATTTTAGAGGCATGTCAAACCGACATGAGAGATGCCCTGACCGCTCTTCCCGTGGGTGGACTCAACGTCCTCTCAACGCCAACACTAACATAGTAGCCTACTTGCAGGATCGTTGGGCCACCCAGGCCGCGGCAGGTATGTGTGGTCATTTAATGCGTTCTGCGGAGTGAACATTTCGTAGTAAATGACGAATGGGTGAGATTTAGGACGGTTAACCAACCTTGGCATCCAAACAATTACCCCACTCAGTCCCGACATAGACTCCACGCAGCTTGCCGACGACTCAGGCGTTCCCGCAGCACACGCCAGTCCGCCAATAGTCTCTTCGACGACCTTGTCAGCTCCATTTCCCCCACAAACACAGCAAGCGGTGGTACCGAAAGAGAGCGTTAGGGCTCCTTCGAACCGAGGGAAATCTCTCAGCTCAGTCAAAACCGTTCTGGATACTATCGAGGCCACGTCTAAGGTAATCCCTATCGTTGGATGTTATGTTGAAGCAGCCGCCAAGGTAGGAAAGACAGTTGTTCAAATGATCCAGGTGAAGCATTTTTTCGTGTGTATTTGAAATCTACTCCTTACGTAAATGTCCTAGGGCATGGACAGTAACGAAGAAATAGCCAAGGGTCTTAAGGAACATGCATCTCGATTATCCGGAATCTTAAACAGCGTACAGGACGAATCGGTCCAGAATCAAAAAGAAGAGATGACTGCGTGTATGAATGATGTGCAGAAGTACGTTGGATTTCGACCCATCCGAAAACAAACGCGGATCCTAACTCTATGATCATTACAGAGAGCTTCAGTCCTTACGGAGTAAACTGGAAGAAATAAACTCCTTGGGTAGCTTCAACAAGATATTTCATTCCGAGCACCATGCTGAAAGCCTCAAGGAATGTAAGGAAAAGATTCGCACAGCGCTAGAAGTAATACAGGTTCGTGATCGGCCTTTTGCACGACCTTTTGCACGTTCCACGTTATAATCTTTCTGCGAGCAGGTACTGAATAACCTGAACACTGCGAGGCTAGTGACGGAGCTCTGTAGGTATCATTCTCTCTTAAACATTTTCTCTACTGACAACATAGCTGCTAGACGATGCCGATGGACGAAAGGAACAGCGGCAACTCTTGGACCGTCTAGGAAATGCCAATTATGGGATCCGGGGGGCCGCGGTCGAGGATGTCATCTGCCTCCCTAATACCAGAATCCAAACCCTCGAACGGATTGATAGCTGGATCAGATCACGGGAGTCCTCGGAGAACGTCCTATGGATGCGAGGAATGGCAGGGCGCGGGAAGTCGACCATCGCATCTACGGTGGCATACCGGTGGAAGTCTAGCGCGGCTTGCGCCATTTTCCACTTCCGGCGAGGCCAGAAAGCGTCTGATCACGGCCTTGTCTGCGCCCTGGCGAGGCAGCTCGGTGGTAATAATCTGATGCCCGAGTTGAAGAAGTCCATTCTCGACATCGTTGCAAATAACGAGGACATCGGTCACGAACGTCTCGAAGACCAGTTCCAAAAGCTCTTTGGCGCCCCATTACGCAAGATTAAAAACAATTCGTCCCCAGTCCTCCTAATCGTCGACGCACTTGACGAGTGCGAGGACGTCGGCTATATTGTGAAGTTTGTGAAGCTCATAGACAGATATGCGTCATCATTTCCTGCCAGTGTTAAATTCCTCCTCACCACGCGCCCTGAGGCGCCTCTCCTCCGTGCCCTTGAGCCGAGACAGTGGCATGTGGAGGATTTGGATCTGGCAACCAATGTGAGTGATGATGTTGCATACTTCCTTGAGCACGGCTTCTTGAAGATCAGGAGTGAATATGATCTAGGGGGAAACTGGCCCGACCCGGAAAACATTCGGACTCTTGTCCACATGTCCCAGGGTCTATTCCAATGGGCGCATACCGCTATTGAGTATATCATGGAGGGATCACCCCATCTCCGGATGGAGGAGCTCTTACGCTCACCATCAGTTTGCGATGGGCTGGATGCCCTTTACGGACAAATTCTGTTAATGCCTGGGTGCACGGATGCGTCGCGCACGCGGTTTCTAACCGTGGGAACGCTAAGTCGCCGCGCGGTAAACGTTTCAG
>WSTX01000113.1:0-20099 GCA_019633405.1 Tulasnella sp. 408 | reverse complement strand
CTCGCATATCACAGACCCTTGATCTGCGCGCGTCTGCGTTTTGCGAGCCGCGCGCGTTCTGGCTGAACAGCCCTAATACCCTGTTACCCTGTTCTTGTGGTCTCCGCAACGTTTTCTGCGATTGCACGGACGTTTTGCTAGAGCTCACCTCTGACGAAACCGTAACGAGCGAGTCTGACGTCCGACCACTACAACGAGCAAGCTTAAGAGAATTTCGCTCTTTCGCGGATAATAGACGAGCGAAATCTAGGTGAACGAGCGTCTGGACAGAAAGAGCGGACGATCGGTTGCCGACGACCCGTGCGGCCATAAAGTAGACGGTCACACGGTCGGCGGCAAGGCACCGCACACCTCCACCAAGCAGGGTGGTCACTCTTGACACGAAAAGTAAGGTAGCAGAAAAGGCTGTGGCTGACGGTCTGATAAGGAACCGTCAACCTGACTGTGTTTCATCATCCCTATTAGATTTGAAGTCCAAATCCGGCGCCGACCCGATGACTTCGATCGACTCTCTACCACCAGAGCTCCTGCTCCAGGTCTTCCACTGGGCCACATACGACCCCGCGCTTCTTCATGATCTCCCGTCATGGAAGAATTATCGTTCTTCAGGTCACGATGCCGAGAATCCCTGGCCTACACCGTCGGAATACGCAAAGTCCACAGCCAGGGCGCTAGCATCAACGTGTACTCGTTGGAGCGCGCTTGCAACGGAGTTTGAGTTGCGCGATATCGTGGTCGACGGTATGCGCCGACTCAGGTACTACCTCGATCGAATAAAGAAGGTGGTTGGGACGGGCAAAGTCGGAGACAGGAGGGTAGAGTGTCCGATTCGAAGGATAACTTTGGCGTTGATCAAGGAGCTTGTTCGGACCGAAGGGGATACCCAAATGGTCGTTTCATTGCTACATGGCTGTCCGAACCTGGAGGTCTTGATCAATGAGATTTATGCAGGCGAGGGTGAGTTCCCTATTGTTCGCAAACCTAATTCAACGCAATTGACACTGGTTGCTAGAGAAACAGGCCTCTGGCCCTGTCCTGCTAAAGTCACTGGTCAATTCATGTCCCAAACTCAAACGTGTTCATTGGAGAACCATGGGTTGTATGCAACTCCAGCCGTCTGAATGGACATCCATCCTGGCTTCGAGTTCTCTCGCAACGTCTTTAGAAGCCCTCGAAGTCGACTCCCCTTCAGCTCTTCCTGCGCATGGTTCGAGACCAGCTTCAGCCCCTGTGTTGGAACTTCCTGTACTCCGGTCCCTCAGACTTTCCGTGAGCGAGGACCACGAGCCGCTCATCTCAGAAATCGTCGACGGATGGCAACTGCCATCATTGATGTCGCTCTACCTCAAAACTTCTCGTCCCCCAACGGTCCGGGGTGTCCATTCACTGATTTCAACTCACGGCCAATCTTTGGCCACTCTTGCGATCGACCGAAGCACGTCCGGAGATATCACCTTGCCAGGTCTTCCAGCCGCACCTATCCAAGAGCTCGTATGCTACGGTTACCACCTCGAGAAACATCTTTCCGTTCCATTCCGTTCCATTTCAACTCTCGTCGCTCGCTTCAACCTGACTACAAGTCGTTGCGTGACCTCAAACATCTTCGAAGCGTTGGAGGCGCTTCACAGACTGCCACGCGACGATCTGCCGGAGCTCAAGGACGTGGTTGTTCTCGGAAGGCCCCTCGATACACTCCAAGAGCCCCACCCAATCGAGTCCGAGAGTCTCTCCGAAAATCAACGACTGTGGGCAGCGCGGTGGCTGAAGGATACGCCAAGACTAGTCAATCGAAATGGTGTACGGCTTTTTACGCTCGTGACGGCGGACGGGGGACAGATCTAACTAGTTCTTTGTAATTGAATGGGCGCCATAATGAGCACCGTGATACTTTGATTTTGGAGTGACCGCAGGAGGGAGATATGTCCTTAGCTTACTCGTGGAAACCAATGGCATTGAATACCGTCGTCAGCGTTCGCCACAGGGTCCAGGAAGGTTGGCGAGAGCCGCTCTGTAGCTCAGAGCAGAAGCGTGGGGCTTCTGTCGTTAGATCCACCGTCAACCTGAGCGTATCTACAAAGTTGAATGTGCTTCTGGTAGTGTAGTGACCTTGAACGGCAACGAGGAAATGAGGTTTTTCTTTGGGACAACCTCCGCCGCACGCGGAGTTATCGGACTTCTGATGTCCGGACTCGGACCAGCTCGGTTTTTATCCTCTTCTCCTCAATCAAGCAGTGTGATCAGCCCAACGTAGAAGGTATGTTGTTTAAAGTGATGCGGGAAACCTGTGCGATGAGACGCCCTCGACCTAACCGTGTTCAACCATCCCCAACTAGACTGGATACCCGAGCCCGAACATGCTAATTGGGAAACGCCGACCTGACTTTGCTTAACCATTCCTATTAGATTAGAAGCGTAACTCCGACCCCATGACTTGTTTGACTTGACTATAAGTTTCTCCTTCACCCCAACCATCTTCGATGTATTGAAGGCGCTTCAAGGACTGCCAAGCGACGATCTGACGGAGCTCGAAGACATGCTATTCTGAAAAGGGCCCTCGATACACTTCAGGATACTCCGGCTGTGGGCTGATCGCATTAATAAAAGAGAGAGATATTTGTTGTAATCATCCATGCATCTCAACTGTATTGGATATTTTTCTCCACGTTTGCCACGGAGCATTGGAGGGCTCACAAGCGTCGCTCGGTAACTTAGAGCAAAAGCTTGGGGCTCTCTGATGTCGGATCCACCCTCTTAACCTAAGCGTATTCAAAAATACATGTGCTGTGCCTTTGAACGAGCATTCAGAAAACGAGGGAACAAGGTTGGTTGTTGCAAGAAAGCGAAGCGCTCCCGTTGGTGGCGCCGCGGACTTACCGGACTTCCGGGACCGAGATTTAGACCGCCGTGACCTCCCGTCTTCTCCTCGATCAAGAACGTTGATCGACTCAGCGCAAAAGGTGAGTCGGGTGAGATAATGCTTAGCCCTTGACCTGTCTGTGCTCATCCATCCCTAACTAGACGCGGATTCAAGTCCGACCAATGACTTCGATCCACTCTCTTCCACTGGAACTGCTTCACCAGATTTTCCACTTGGCCACGTATGATTACGCACTTTCCGCAGAGCTGCCATCCTGGAAGCACTACACTCTATACCATCTTGACGGTGGCGAGGATCCTTGGCCTATGCTCTATCTAGGCATGGAAAGGGAGCGCACCATCCAGGCTCTGAGATTGACGTGCACTCGATGGACAGCACTCGCCACAGAATTCGAACTGCACTATCTAATGATCCACGACGTGCCCAGGCTCAAGTACTATCTCGGAAGAATAAGGAAGTTACTTGAGAAAGATGGGGAGGGAGAGAACAACGTCAAGTGCCCGGTCCGGATTCTGAATTTGAGGGTGATCAAGGGCACGGGGCGTGTTTGGACCGAGGAGGATACCGAAATGGTCGTATCACTCATACGCGACTGCCCCAACCTAGACTTTATGGTCAATTGGTGCTATACGGAAGGCGGTGAGTCGCTTTGCTTTTTCTCTTGAGGTCAACCAACGCGATTGATCATGGTTGCAGAGACACATGCCGCCGGCCCGATTATACTGCAGTCACTAGTCAACTCATGTCCCAAACTCAAGCGCCTTCACTGGAAGCCTAAGGATATTATGCAGCTTCTTCCATCTTCATGGTCATCGATCCTTGGTTCCAGTTCGCTCGCGACATCGTTAGAAGTCCTCGAAATTATGTCCTCTCCATCAGCTGTTGCCGACGACCATCCGCCCAACCCCGCTCCCCAGTTGGAACTTCCATCACTACACTGTCTCCAGATCTCTGTGGACGATGTCAATTCGTCTCTAGCCACTACCATCGCCAAGCAATGGCAATTACCATCCTTAACGTCCCTCTACATTCAATCTACATACAATTCAACCTTCATTCTTCAAAATAATCTCGGGATCACCCTCTCCCCCAGTGCCACTTCGCTGATTGAAACACACGGTCAATCGGTGACTACCCTTGCGATCGACAGATGGACGGCTTGCCACATCCCACTGCACATCCTTCCACCTGCGCCCGTCCAAGAGCTGGTATACTACATGTACGGCCTACAAAAGTCAACATCAACTCCATTTACGGCGATTTCAACTCTTGTTCTTCTCATGGACATGGACAGAGATTCCCCCTTAACAAATGCCATCTGGCGTGCATTGGAGCAGCTACGCAAACTACAGGACTATAGTCTGCCGAAACTCGAGAAGGTAGTCATTCTCTCGTGGCCACTCGATGAGCTCAAAGAGCCTCATCCGATCGACATCCGGCTTCTGGATGAAACCGAACGCTTGTTGGTGGACCCGTGGCAACAAGGAACCCGAAGACTGGTTAACCGGAACGGTGTGCGACTTTTCACACTGGTAAAGACGGACCAAGACTAGAGCTAAAGCTTTCTCGGAGCTGGATGGATCTGATTATATCTCGTGTGATGTTGTCGTTGAAACCGATTGTAATGACGTTGTAAAGCTATGCACTGGCTTCCGTAAAGTAGATAAAATCTCCGAATTGCCTTGCCAGCTTCTTGCTTATCTAAGATGAAGTATACCTTCATATGTGACCTGTTTGTCCGGACAGGCACTTTGCAATGACAATGTACGCTGACTTGGTCCAAGCATTTTACTTCCAATGACCATCTGCCCGTAGCCATGTCCTGGGTCTCGGACGCTCTAAAGACCCTAGTAGTACGTTTTATTTTTCTACTTCCTTGATTTCGGTAGCTTCTCTGCCTTCACTTTTTTCCGGTAGCACCGAGTGTAACCGCTGCAGAGCCTTTCCGACGACCAGAGAGAGGTAGAGGTCTGATCTTATTCACCCAAATCATCAGATTGAATGCGTTGTGCTCTTGGAAGAAGCGGTGAATGACCAGAACGTTACTTGAAGAGTGTGATCATAAGCCAGAGTTGTCTTTACGATCAGATCCGCGGTTGGGAAATATTTTGGGGGGTCTATCCTTCCTCCCCCCCGAGTACCATTGCGGTCGACCTTCCTGTGTTGCACGTCTTAGTCTTCCCATCGTCTGCGAACCAATTCCCAAGTCTTGCCACTTTCCAATCGCGTAAGCTGGCATGGCTCATTAACAACGTCCATCGAATAGGAAGTGGAGGTTGCTTGGTGTGACATGCGGCGTCTACCGGCCGGAGTTACCGGGCCTTTTGAGATCCGTACCAGGCCTGCATCTGTTTCTCATCCCCTTCTGCCCAATCAAGAACTGTGGTCGGCTCAACGCAAAAGGTGTGTTGGTTAAGATTGCAAGTGGCTCCTCTGACGGAATGCTCTCGACCTAGCTGTGCTTAACCATCCCTGAGAAGGAAATTCAGGTCCGACCAATGACTTCGATCGACTCTCTGCCGCCGGAAATCTTGCTTCAGATCTTCCACTGGGCCACATATGACCCCGCACTTTTTGAAAATCGCCCATCGTGGAGAAATTACGACCTTACAGCGTATGACGGCGAAGATCCCTGGCCTACACCGTCCGAACATACAAGGTCAATAGCTACGGCGCTAGTATTAACGTGCACTCGTTGGACCACGCTTGCAACGGAATTCGAGTTGCGCCATATTACAGTCGATGAGATGCATCAGCTCAAGTACTACCTCAGTCGAATAAGGAAGTTGGTTCAGACGGGCAAGGAGGGTGACAAGACGGCAGAGTGTCCGATCCGAAGGATAACTTTGATGTTGGTCAAAGAGCGTGTTTGGACCGAAGAGGATACCGAAGCAGTCGTCTCATTGATACGCCGCTGTCCGAACCTGGAGGTCCTGATCAACGAAAGTTTTGCGGACGGAGGTGAGTTCCGTTCACGTTTGCCGACCTCGATCAATGCGATTGACCATGGTGCTAGAGATGCATGCCGCTGGCCCTGTTCTGCTAAAATCACTAGTCGATTCATGTCCAAATCTCAAACGTCTCCATTGGAAAACTATGGGTTGCATGCAGCTCCTTCCGTCTGCATGGTCGTCCATCCTGGCTTCCAGCTCCCTCGCAACGTCTTTGGAAGCCCTCGAAATCGACTCTCCCCCAGCCTTTCCCGCGCATGGATCGACACCAGCCCCCGCCACTCTGTTGGAGCTTCCGTCTCTGCATTGTCTCCAACTCTCCGTGAACGAGGACAGCGCGTCGCTCATTTCAGCGATCGTAGATGAATGGCAACTCCCATCATTGACGTCGCTCTACCTCAAGTCGTCTCATCACCCAACCATCCGAGGTGTCCTTTCACTGATTTCAACTCACGGCCAATTGCTGACCACACTTGCGATGGACCGAAACACGTCTCCGGATATTCCCTTGTCCTTTCTTCCACCTGTACCCATCCAAGAGCTGGTGTATACCAGCTACGGCATAGATGGAGCTACTGTCATTCCACTCGGCTCGCTTTCCACTCTCGTTGCTCGCTTGAACCTGATAAGAAGTCGTTCCATAACCTCGGACATCTTCGCTGCATTGGAGTTGCTTCAAGGACTGCCATGCGACGATCTGACGGAACTCAAGGACGTGGTTGTTCTCGAAGAGTCCTTCGATACGCTTCAAGAGCCCCACACGATCCACACTCGGGATCTCACTGAAAACCAACGCTTGTGGGCGGAGCGGTGGCAAAAGGATACACCAAGACTAGTCAATCGAAATGGTGTGCGGCTTTTCACGCTGCTGTCCGCGGACGGGGAACATAACTAATGACTTGTTCGAGATTTGATGACCGCCATTATATGTATCATAATACTTTGAACTACGTAAAAGCAGTAACGACGTATATACGTGGTCATTCATACAATATATGTTCACCGTCTTCGGCCCGGAACCCCGAAACCCGGGCAAGTGCCGCTTTGTAATTCGGGACTTTCTGCTGTCGGATCGTCTGTTCAGGCTCCGGTGTGGGTAATCTCGTCCGTGGTTAATCTCAACACCCGAATACCCCGCCGATTTACAACCCGGACCCCCTTCTGGTCCCACCGGTCGCAAGCTAATCCTGCATCCTCGGACCCACCGAGCTTTGCAGCCTGGGAGGGCTCATCCAGGTCCTCTATGGTGTGTCCAATCACGACGACTGTTTCAAGTCGGGCAAAACTCTCTTTTGATATCCGCGCAACTGTTCTCATAGCCCTGCAGACACAAACTAAAAGAGGAAACTGGCCTCGACCGTTCTTCTCCACCAAGTAATCGAGCACGACGTTTGAAAGCGTCCACTTGGGCTACCGGTGCCTTTCGGTCGTTTGTGGTGACTGATATCTCAGCGGACGCCACTGGGCCATACCGACGATAGACAAGGTTAGCCAAGACTAGCTCGAAAGGCGTTACTAGCAAGCCTCCCTGAAGCGGATGGCAGACCCCAAGCCTGATGTCGAGCCTCCAAGACCGGACTAACTGTACTTGACGCTTCTCCGGTTCAGTACGGTGATGACACGAGACAGATAACGGAAGGTGGCAGTCACCTCTTCTCGTGGTTGACGAGCTTCATAATGTCTCTCTGGTGAGTGCATTCATAAGAGTAAAATAATCGTGTTCACTTCTGAATCCCATTATCCATGGATAAGACGGGTCGTCTCGCCTCGACCGTCTCTTGTAAAAGGGTCATGGAACCGCGATCCGGCGGACTCGGAGAAGGTCTAGGACTACCGGCCAGTCAGGTTTCGAACGAAACTCGATATGACATGATCTACGAACGATATATAGTGCCAAGTATCATGCGTGGTAGATTTTCTAAGATGCTTGATCCATGTTGAACTGATTTCTAAGAGTTCCCTTCACACAGGGCGAACATTCGGGTGGGTCGGCGTCCTGCAGTGCCATCACACGCGCCCTCCTGACGGTCTTGATATATTCTAGAGGTCTTATGCCTTGAATTAAGGAGTAGATGGTGACGCGGCGCTGCGGGATGTACCACGTACAAGAGGGAAGGGTGCGTTCATTATCGCGTGGCAACCCCATGCCACGGAGCTACCGGACCTCCGAGACCAAGGACCCCTCCAGCCCTAAGGTCGCCCACATAGAACGTGGTGGCCGGCGTATCGCTTTCCATGTCTCGAGTTCGAAGGATGATCTTTGAGAACCTTGGCTTCGATAGACTACAGGGAGTTGCGGCATCCTGAGGCCGTGCACGGGTCTGCATTGCCCACATGAACCACTAATCTCACAAGGTCCGTCCCTCTCGAGGTCTCGCTTTTGCCGTATGACACTTGGGCGCATTACTCGTTGTTGTATTCAGCAGGGCAACTCGACGTCCCTCGATGCTCGAAGCAAGCACCGCAGGAACTCCGTCCGGTATACAATCCGCGTGTCCCATTCCTGGAGGCTATTTACGTCGGGAGCACGCAGAGTTTAGGCTGTTCAATAATCTGGATTGACGTGCACGTGTATACGTAAACACTCTCAAATGTCTCGCCTCTGATCTTAAGGCCCAAATCGTCAAAGAAGCCGCAGAGCAAGAGCAACCAGGACCGAAACAGCGTCAAAGAAGCCACAGATGAGTAGCAACCAGGACCAAGACAGGTCTTGGTTCGCTAGCGTGGCTCCCATGTGCAATATCAGACCCGTTCCCCGTTTCCCGTACCCGTTCTGTCGGGTCGCTTGACCCTATGACTTCCGACTTAGAGGAAACGAGCATCCCATGTTGTAGTATATACTTGTTCCGAATACCGATGAGCTTCTTATAGCACATAGCGTCGTTCTTTTCCGATCTCGCCATCAGGGTGTTCGGATGCCAACCGGGAAAACGGGAGTGAGTTTGTCCGCTGGCCATTATCGTAAACATTCAGGGTCCACTTCCCTGGGTAAGCCCGATCGCAGCTAACCGAAATGGGTGCGGTCAGCAAAGAAAGCCTGAACTTCTATGGACTACACGGCGGGCTTGAACATGCCAGGCTCGTACGCTCATTATCCCCAGAACTTATTACACCCACCCATCATATAAGCAGCAGCGGTGACAGCCATGGCTCACCTCAATCAATTCCCTCCATTCTGTGCGATCTTCCTCGTGCCCTCTTCTCGCTGCTGGCTTTGACAATCCTTTCACCGCCCATGCCGCGACTCGATAAGGTAGCACACACCGTCGCCATTGTTCCCTTCCGAGTTGATCGCCTATCCGGTGTCGATCCCCACGCCCCACCCGAATCATCGTCGCAGCCTAACTCATATCTACCTCGGTTCATCCCCAGGTTGATTATCAATACCACCCTTCGCATCCTCTGCTATGTCGAAAGGCGAGTTCGTCTTTCAGATACACTCCAGCTCACATCGGAGGGGGTTCAGGAGAGCACTGCGAAAGGGGCAGAGGATACTAGTCCCAAGGCAACACCTACACCAATCGCCCGTCCTCGTATCCATCACACTCCGGTAGCGTTGGTACCGAAGAAAGGCCTATGAATCACGCAAGCTATTCAACCCGATATGTGAGCCTTTCGTGAAGCTCGCAAAAGCCCTCAACTAACGCTATGTTGCTTACTGGCTCCTGCAGGACCGGCTTGTATCATGCCGCGCTCGGTCCCTTGACCGCCAAATGGCACCGCGTTCGCCATGTAATCGCTCTTGATTGGTCTCTATGTAATTCTGGCTAGTATTCGCTGTGAATGCACTGTTACTCTGTTTCAATAGTCTAACGCTACGTTTGTTCTGATTGCACGAGAGTTTCCTGGAGCCCGCCTCCCAATGAACCGCGATGAACGATTTGACGTACGACCAATGCAACGAGCAAACCTGAGAAATTTTCGTCGTGTGTCATATAATAAATAGAGACCAGCCAGACGAAAGGGCAATGAATGGCGTGAGCGTTGTCTCATTTCCCGTCATGGTACGAAAGCCTCGCGTTTGGTGGGAGACGCAGCTACTTTATCCCGTTTTGGAACTTTACGTGTAGTGTACTGATAGCATCTAGATACCAATGGGCTCTATTACTCGTTAATATTCGCTAGCTGCTACTTGAAAGTATTCTTGGCCTCCACCTTGCACGAACTAGACACCCGAACAGCAGAAGTACCCTCGGAGGACAGGAAGCGGCTCGAGGTTCATTCTTATGTGCTTACTCCCGAGGCTGATGTTGGTGGCCTTGAAATAGGTCCGCGTATCAAATTAGGTAGGTCTATGCTCATAACGGTGAATGTTAGACCTTGGAATCATTCGACGGACAAGAGCGGAGGTAGTAAATCAGCGGGGACTTGAAAATACTAGAATCCGGTTGAGAGTAGACGAGCAACCTGATTCTTGGCGCGAAAGGTACAGTAACCGAAATGCTGCCGCTGACGTTCTAACAAGCAGCTGCCGAGATGACCTTGCTTAACCATCCCTATTAGATTAGAAGCACAACTCCGACCCGATGACTTGTTTGACCTGAATAGAAGTCGCTCCATAACCTCAAGCATCTTCGATGTATTGAAGGCGCTTCAAAGACTGCCAAGCGATGATCTGACAGAGCTCAAGAACGTAGTTAGTCTGGGAAGGCTCCTCGATATACTTCAAGAGCCCCAGCCAATCAACGCTCGGGGTCTCACTGAGAATCAGCAGCTACGGGAAGCTCGGTGGCTGGAGAATACCACAAGACTAGTCAATCGAAACGGTGCGCGGCTTTCCACGCAATGTCTGTGGACGGGGGACAGAGCTTTGGAATGGGACGGATTTCATCATGCATATTGTGATACTCAGGCTCTGGGATAATTGCATTAATAGAATATATATGCTGTAATCGTTCATGCATCTCAATTGTATTGGAGATTTTCGTTCGCGTTGGCCACGGGACATTGGAGTGCGGACAAGTGTCGCTCGCTAACTTAGAGCAAAAGTGCGGGGCTTTCTGTCCTCAGATCCGCCAAAATACATGTGTTTCTGGCGGCGACGTGCCTTTCAATGAACATCCATAAACGAAGGTTGGTTGTTCAAGTTGTAAGAAAGCGAAGCGCCACCGCTGGTCCTGTCGCGGACTTACCGGACTTCCGGGACCGAGATTTAGACCGCCGTGACCTCCCTCTCTCACCCTCTTCTCCTCAATCGAGAACGTTAGTGGTCTCAGCGCAAAAAGGTGATTCGGGTGAGATTATGCTTAGTCCTTGATCTACGTGTGCTCAGCTATCCCTAACTAGGCGCGAGATTCAAGTCCGACCAATGACTTCGATCCACTCTCTTCCACCGGAACTCCTTTACCAGATTTTCCACCTGGCCACGGATGATTACGCACTTTCCGCAAACCTTCCATCTTGGAAGCACTACACACTATACGATGAAGATCCATGGCCTATGCTCTATTTAGGCATGGAAAGGGAGCGCACCATCCAGGCTCTGAGATTGACGTGCACTCGATGGACAGTACCCGCCACAGAATTCGAGTTGCACCATCTAATGATCCACAACGTGCCGAGGCTCAAGTACTATCTCGGAAGAATAAGGAAGTTACTTGAAAAAGATGGAGAGGGAGAGAACAACGTCAAGTGCCCAGTCAGGATCCTGAATTTGAGGGTGATCAAAGGCTCGGGGCGTGTTTGGACCGAGGAGGATACCGAAATGGTCGTATCACTCATACGCGACTGCCCGAACCTAGACTTTATGGTCAACTGGTGTTATACGGAAGGCGGTGAGTCGCTTTGCTGTTCTCTTCAGCTCAACCAACGCGATTGATCATGGTTGCAGAGACACATGCCGCCGGCCCGATTGTACTGCAGTCACTAGTCAACTCATGTCCCAAACTCAAGCGCCTTCACTGGAAACCCAAGGATATTATGCAGCTTCTTCCATCTTCATGGTCATCGATCCTTGGTTCCAGTTCGCTCGCGACATCGTTAACAGTCCTCGAAATTATGTCCTCTCCATCAGCTGTTGCCGACGACCCACAGCCCAACCCTGCTCCCCAGTTGGAACTTCCATCACTACACTGTCTCCAGGTCTCCGTGGACGATGTCAATTCGTCTCTGGCTGCTGTCATCGCCAAGCAATGGCAGTTACCATCCTTAACGTCCCTCTACCTTCAATCTACATACGATTCAACCTACACTCTTCAAAATAATCTCGGGATCACTCTCTCCCCCAGTGCCACTTCGCTGATTGAAACACACGGCCAAACGGTGACTATCCTTGCGATCGACAGACGGGCGGCTTGCTACATTCCACTGCACATCCTTCCGCCTGCGCCCGTCCAAGAGTTGGTATACTACATGTACGGCCTACAGCAGTCAAAATCAGTCCCATTTACGGCTCTTTCAACTCTTGTTCTTCTCATGGACATGGACAGAGATTGCCCCTTAACAAAGGCCATCTGGCGTGCATTGGAGCAGCTACGCAAACTACAGGACTATAGTCTGCCGAAACTCGAGAAGGTAGTCATTCTCTCGTGGCCACTCGATGAGCTCAAAGAGCCTCATTCGATTGACATCCGGCTTCTGGATGAAACCGAACGCCTGTTGGTGGACCTGTGGCAACAAGAAACCCGAAGACTGGTTAACCGGAACGGTGTGCGACTTTTCACACTGGTGGAGACGGACCAAAACTAAAGCTAAAGCTTGCTTGGAGCCAGATGGATGTGATCATACCTCTTGTGATGTTGTCGTCGAAGCTGATTGTAATGACGTTGTAAAGCTGTGGACTATCTTCAATAAAGGACATAGAAACTCTGAATTCCCGTACCAGCATCTTGCTTATCTAACATATGGTATACCGTAGCTGTGGTCTGTTTTCCCGGACAGGCACTTCACAATGACGGTGTATGCCTACTTGGTCCGAGCAGTTCACTTCCTTTAACCATCTGCCCGCAGCCAAGTCCTTAGTCTCGGACGCTCTAAAGCACCTACGTCTTATTTTTCTACTGATTTAATCTAGATAGTCTCCCTACTTTTACCCTTTCTTGGTAGCACCGATTGTAGCTGCTGCAGAGCATTTCCTGCCGACCAGAGACGTGGAGATCTGACCTAATTCACCCAAATCATCAAATTGGATGCGCTGTCATCTTGGCCCAAGCCGTGGAACACCGGTAACTTACTTGAAGAGTTTGATCATAAGCAAGAGTCGTCTTTGCTATCAGACCCGCGGTCGGGGAACGTTCTGAGAGGTCTATCCTTCACCCCTGCGTACCACCGCGATTGAACTTACTGTGTTGCACGTTTTGGTCTTCCCATTGTCTGCGAACCAGTTCCCAAGCCTTTCCACTTTCGAATCGCGTAATTTGGCATGGCTCATGAACATGGAAGAGGAAGCGGGGTTCGCTTGTCGCGAGATGCGGCCTCCAACGGCTCGGAGTTACCGGGTTTCCGGGATACGCACCAGTGCTGCAGCTCTTTCTCATCCTCCTCTTCTCAGTTAAGAACTGTGATCGGCTTGGGGCAAAAGGTGTGTTAGCCGAGTTGGCAAGGTGGCTCTTCTAACGGGAGCCCTCGATTTGACCATGCTTAACTATCCCCGACGAGGAGATCCAGGTCCGACCGATATCATGACTTCGATCGACTCTCTGCCGCCGGAAATCTTGCTTCAGATCTTCCACTGGGCCACATATGACCCCGCACTCTTTGAAAATCGCCCATCATGGAGAAATTACGACCTTTGTGCAACATATGAATACGAAGCCGAGGAACCCTGGCTTACACCGTCTGAACATACAAGGTCCATGGGTACGGCGCTAGCATTAACGTGCACTCGTTGGACGGCGCTTGCAACGGAATTCGAGTTGCGCCATATTACGATCGACGATATGCGTCGGCTCAATTACTACCTCGGTCGAATAAGGAAGTTGGTTCAGACGGGCCAAGAGGGTGACAAGACAGCAGAATGTCCCGTCCGAAGGATCGATTTGATGTTGGTCAAAGAAGGTGTCTGGACCGAAGAGGATACCGAATCGGTCGTCTCATTGATACGCAGTTGTCCGAACCTGGAGGTCTTGACCAACGACAGTTTTGCCGATGGGGGTGAGTGCCGTCACGTTTGCAGACCTCGGTCAATGCGATTGACCATGGTGCTAGAGATGCATGCCGCTGGCCCTGTTCTGCTACAATCACTCGCCGATTTATGCCCCAAACTCAAACGCCTTCATTGGAAAACTATGAGGGGCATGCAACTCCTGCCGTCCGCATGGTCGTCCATCCTGGCTTCCAGCTCCCTGGCAACGTCTTTGGAAGCCCTCGAAATCGACTCTCCCCCAGCCTTTCCCGCGTATGGATCGAAACCAATCCCCGCCACTCTGTTGGAGCTTCCGTCACTGCATTCTCTCCAAATCTCTGTGAACGAGGACACCGCGCCGCTCATTTCAGCGATTGTCGATAAATGGCAACTGCCATCGTTGACTTCGCTCTACCTCAAGTCGTCTCAAGACCCGACCATCCGAGGTGTCCTTTCGCTGATTTCAACTCACGGTCAATCGCTGACCACACTTGCGATGGACCGAAACACGTCTCCGGATATTCCCTTGTTCTCTCTTCCACCTTTACCCATCCAGGAGCTGGTGTATACCGTTTACGACCCAGAGGGAGCTGCTGTCATTCCACTCGGTTCGCTTTCCACTCTCATTGTCCGCTTTGACCTGAGTGCAAGTCGTACCTTAACCTCGCAATTCTTCGCTACACTGGAGTTGCTTCACAGACTGCCAAGCGACGATCTGACGGAACTCAAGGACGTGATTGTTCTCGAAGAGTCCCTCGATACCCTTCGAGAACCGCACCCAATCAATGTTCAGGGTCTCACCAAAAAGCAACGCTTGTGGGCGGAGCGGTGGCGAAAGGATAAACCAAGACTGGTCAATCGAAATGGTGTGCGACTGTTCACGCTGGTGTCGGCGGACGGGGGCTAGAACCAATGACTTGTTCGAGATTGGATGGCTGTCATTATATGTATTAGGATACTTTGAGCTCAAAGTAGTAACGACATATATCCGCGGTTATTCGTACAAATTATGTTCGCCGAAGTCGGCCCGGAACCCCGAAACCCGGGCAATTGCCGCTTTGCAACTCGGGACTTTCAAGTTCTGCTGTCGGATCCTTCGTTCAGGCGCCGGTGTGGGTAATCTCGTCCGTGGTTAATCTCAACACCCAAATACCCCGCCGATTTACAGCCCGGACCCTTTGCTGGTCCCATCGTTCGCAAGCTAATCCTACACCCACGAACTGACCGAGCTTTGCAAGGTGGCAGGGTTCATCCAAGTCCTCATTGGGTTGTCCAATCACGACTCCTGTTTCAAGGACCCCTCCTCCCAGAAAAACCCTATATCTTCATGTCATATAAGTCTCTCAGTAATAGAAGTAGCTATACGATATAACTTCCTCTAGACAGTCGGGAAACTCAGCTAAATAATCTGAACCAGCAAATCACCAAATCAAGCCACCCGGCACCGTATCCTGAGCTATGTGAAAGTTTTCACTGCGGTAATAAATCTGCTACAGAGTCTTAAGTACTTTGAATCCCAACGGGGAGTATTTAGCGCGCCCAAATTCCGTGAATTGACCCAACAGTCCACCCGATGGACACCCACCAGCTCCAACACCCGCATACCCACCACATTTGGGCCCGCTCACCCGCAGCCACACGAGTGATATATCTCATATAAACGTGTTACCGGACCTCATCCACATTGATACCTGGGGTATTAGGATTTTCTTTAGATTCGCCCGGCTACTTGGCCGCTCTCACGGTTCGCCGCCCTATCTACTCATCACCGGTGGGGGCGTATTTCGGTATTTCGTGCACCTATGCAAGATTCATATACTTATGGGGACATATATTGGACATCCAGAAGCCCCTTTTGCGGGACTCTGAGGGAGAGGTTTAGAGGGGCGGACTGGACGCCGACCTGCGACACGCGGAGTTTGTCCGTGGACTTCTACAGCCGTCGCTGCTGTGGCACCCAAGATACCGCAACCAGTATCTACTAGATGAAGGAATAACAGTAAACCATTGGAAACAATCGAAATGGCGGCCTTATGTCCAGGTCCACAGTCAGAAGAAAAGAGGAAGGCAAGAAGACGAAGCGTCATGGGTGGTGCGGCGGACTTACCGGACTTCCGGGACCGAGACTTAGATCGCCGTGACCTCCCTCTCTCACCCTCTTCTCCTCAATCAAGTGGGTCGTCTCAGCGCAAAAAGGTGATTCGGGTGAGATTATGCTTAGTCCTTGACCTACGTGTGCTCAGCTATCCCTAACTAGGCGCGAGATTCAAGTCCGACCAATGACTTCGATTCACTCTCTTCCACCAGAACTCCTTCGCCTGATTTTCCACTGGGCCACGTATGATTACGCATTTTTCGCGAAGTTTCCATCCTGGAAGCGCTACAGTTTATATCATCTTGATGGTGGGGAGGATCGTTGGCCTTTCGACTATCGAGACATGGAGAGGGAGCGCACGGCCAAGGCCCTGAGATTGACGTGCACTCGATGGACAGCACTCGCCACGGAATTCGAATTGTACTATATTATAATCTACGACGTGCCTACGCTCAATTACCATCTTGGAAGAATAAGGAAGTTCCTTGAGAAAGATGGGGAGGGAGAGAACAACGTCAAATGCCCAGTCCGGATCCTGAATTTGAGAATGCTCAAAGGCTCGGGGTGTGTTTGGACCGAGGAGGATACCGAAATGGTCGTGTCACTCATACGCGACTGTCCGAACCTGGAGTTTATGGTCAATGGTTGTTATACGAAAGACGGTGAGTCGCTTTGCTATCCTCTTGAGCTCAACCAATGCGATTGACCATGGTGGCAGAGACACATCCCGCCGGCCCGATTATACTGCAGTCACTAGTCAACTCATGTCCCAAACTCAAGCGCCTTCACTGGAAACCCAAGGATATTATGCAGGTCCTTCCATCTTCATGGTCATCGATCCTTGCTTCCAGTTCGCTCGCGAGATCCTCAAAGGTCCTCGAAATTATGTCCTCTTCATCAGCTGTTGCCGACGACCCACCGCCCACCCCTGCTCCACAGTTGGAACTTCCATCATTACACTGTCTCCAGGTCTCCGTGGACGATGTCAATTCGTCTCTGGCCGCTGTCATCGCCAAGCAATGGCAGTTACCATCCTTAACGTCCCTCTACCTTCAATCCACATACAATTCAACCTTCACTCCTCAAAATAATCTCGGAATCCCCCCCTGCCCAAGTGCTATTTCGTTGATTGAAAGACACGGTCAATCGGTGACTACCCTTGCGATAAGCAGAAGAACCGCTTGCTACATCCCACTGCACATCCTTCCGCCTGCGCCCATCCAAGAATTGGTATACTACATGTACGGCCTAGAGAAGTCAACATCAGTTCGAATTCCATTTACGGCGCTTTCAACTCTTGTTCTTCTCATGGACATGGACAGAGATTGCCCCTTAACAAAGGTCATCTGGCGCGCATTGGAGCAGCTACGCAAACTACAGGACTCTAGTCTGCCGAAACTCGAGAAGGTAGTTATTCTCTCTTGGCCACTCGATGAGCTCAAAGAACCCCATCCGATCGACATCCGGCTTCTGGATGAAACCGACCGCTTGTTCGTGGATCCGTGGCAACAAGAAACCCCAAGACTGGTTAACCGGAATGGTGTGCGGCTTTTCACACTGGTGGAGACGGACCAAAGCTAAAGCTAAAGCTTCTTCGGAGCTGGATGAATCTGATGATGCCTCGTGTGATGTTGTCGTGGAAACCGATTGTAATGACGTTGTAAAACTGTCCACTATCTTCCGTAAAGTACATAAAATCTCCAAGGTACCTTGCCGGCATCCTGCTTATCTCAGATATAGTATACTGTTAGGTGTGGCCTGTTTGCCCGGACAGGCACTTTGCACTGACGGTGTCCGATTACTTGGCACAAACATGTCCCTTCCTTTGACCATCTGCCTTCAGGTAGGTTCCGAGTATCGGACGCTCTAAAGCGCCTACATTTAACTTTTCTCCGTATAAATTTTAGGTAGCTTTCCTGCCTTCAATTTCTCTTGGTAGCACCGATTGTAGCTGCGGCTGCCTCGTTCTCGACGACCAGAAAGAGAACTGGAGGTCTGATCTAATTCACCCATATCATCAAATTGGATGCTTTGTACTTTTGGGCCAAGCTGTGGGAGACCGTAACGGTACTTGTAGACTGTAATCATAAGCCAGAGCTGTCTTTGCCATCAGATCCGCAGTTGGGAAACATTTTGGGAGGTCTATCCTTCACCCCAGGTATCACTGCGGTCTACCTTACTGTCTTGCACGTTTTAGTCTGCCCATGGTCTGCGAACCAGTTCCCAAGCCTTGCCACTTTCTAGTCGCGTAAGCTGGCATGGCTCATTAATTACGGTCCATAGTGGAGGAAGTGGAGGCCGCTTGTCGCGAGACGCGGCCTCCAACGCCCCGGAGTTATCGGGGTTTCGGGATAAGGACCAGTGCTGCAGCTCTTTTTCATCCCCTTCTTCTCAATTAAGCACTGTGATCGGCTTGAAGTAAAAGGTGTGTTGGCCAAGATGACAAGGTGGCTCTTCTAACGGAAAGCCCTCGACTTGACAGTGCTGAACCACCCCTGACTAGGAGTTTCAGGTCCGACCAATGACTTCGATCGACTCTCTGCCGCCGGAAATCCTGCTTCAGATCTTCCACTGGGCCACATATGATCCTGCACTCTTTGCAAATCGCCCTTCATGGAGAAATTACGAGCTTTGTTCAACGTATGAATACGAAGTCGAGGATCCCTGGCCTACACCGTCTGAGCATACTAGGTCCATAGCTACGGCGCTGGCATTAACGTGCACTCGTTGGACGGCGCTTGCAACGGGATTCTGGTGGCGCCATATTACGGTCGATGATATGCATCGGCTCAAGTACTACCTCGGTCGGATAAGGAAGTTGGTTCAGACGGGCCAAGCGGGTGACACGACAGCAGGGTGTCCCGTCCGAATGATCACTTTGATGTTGTTCAAGGAAGGTGTCTGGACCGAAGAGGATACCGAATTGGTCGTCTCATTGATACGCAGTTGTCCGAACCTGGAGGTCTTGATCAACAGAAGTTCTGCCGATGAGGGTGAGTTCCGTGACGTTTGCAGACCTCGGTCAATGCGGTTGACCATGGACGTGCTAGAGACGCATCCCGCTGGCCCTGCTCTGCTACAATCACTCGTCGATTCATGTCCCAAACTCAAACGCCTTCATTGGAAAACTCTGAGTGGCATGCTACTCCTGCCGTCCGCTTGGTCGTCCATCCTGGCTTCCAGCTCCCTCGCAACGTCTTTGGAAGCCCTCGAAATCGACTCTCCCCCAGCCTTTCCCGCGCACGGATCGACACCGACCCCCGCCACTCCGTTGGAGCTTCCGTCACTACATTCTCTCCAAATCTCTGTGGACGAGGACATGGAGCCGCTCATTTCAGCGATTGTCGAGGAATGGCAACTCCCAGCATTGACATCGCTCTACCTTAAGTCGTCTCGTTACTCGACCTTCCTAGGTGTCCTTTCGCTGATTTCAACTCACGGTCAATCGCTGACCACACTTGCGATGGACCGAAGCACGTCTGCGGATATTTCCTTGGACCCTCTTCCACCTTTACCCATCCAAGAGCTGGTCTATACCGTTTACGCCCCAGAATGCGCTGATGTCATTCCATTCGGTTCGCTTTCCACTCTCATTGTCCGCTTTGACCTGAGTGCAAGTGATACCTTAACCTCGGAGATCTTAGCTACATGGGAGTTGCTTCACAAACTGCCAAGCGACGATCTGATGGAACTCAAGGACGTGGTTGTTCTCGAGGAGTCCTTCGATACGCTTCGAGAACCCCACCTAATGAACGCTCAGGGTCTCACTGAAGACCAACGCTTGTGGGCGGAGCGGTGGCAAAAGGATACACCAAGACTAGTCAATCGAAATGGTGTGCGGCTTTTCACGCTGGTGTCGGCGGACGGGGGACAGAACTAATGACTTGCTCGAGATTGGATGGCTGTCATCAACTACATGTATTACGATACTTTGAGCTAAAAGTAGTAACGACATATATACGTGGCCATTCGTACAAAGTATGTTCGCCGTGTTCGGCCCGGAACCCCGAAACCCGGGCAAGTGCCGCTTTGTAACTCGGGACTTTCTGCTGTCGGATCCTTCGTTCAGGCTCCGGTGTGGGTAATCTCGTCCGTGGTCAATCTCAACACCCG
>WSTX01000112.1:0-20192 GCA_019633405.1 Tulasnella sp. 408 | reverse complement strand
TCAAGCCTTGGGTAATGAAGAGGACCGCAACGTCGTTAGTGTCCTTCATCCCCAGAGAAATTAGTGTTCTTGTGTCTTCGCCAAAGTCCAAGCCGAATGGCGGAGAGGAGGATTATTCGCACGTGTAAGCTGTTCAGGCGGGCGCCGCTGCCAAAACGGCTAACCAGGAAGAGGAGGTGAATGGTCTTGAATGGAAGCCTATATCTTTGAAGATGCGTCGAGGGGAAGATGCACACGAAGCCGAGCTCAAGCAAAGGGAGCAAGAGAGTTAGCGGGAAGCCCGTTCAGTCGAACCGACCACCAACGAGGGCGATGGAAAGGCCCCGCGACTCCCTCCGCCTCATGTCGATAACAGTCACGTTTGAACCTCCTACGCCCGTTTATTTACCCACGATACTTGAAGTTACCCCAGCGCACATGTGTTTCAACCGCGCCCGACAGGAATACGTGACGTCTCCCTCTCCTAGGTCCAATCTGAATCCTCGTATTCCAGGCATATTCTATGCAAGTCCCTTCAATCGATGTTCTAGCATTTGCTAGTAATGGTATTGAGCCCCCAACGTTGGCCATTGATGATGAGTTTCTGGAGCGCCTTAGGGCGAAAGCAAGGAATTGAACTCTACGGTCTGCTTAGATATATATACTAAGGCGGTGCTGACGCTTCGCTTAACTTGTGGACGTCTAGCTGAGCAACAATTTAATTCTTTTTGCTTTTCGTCCCTTCTCTGCTCTCTTCACTCTCCACCGAACTTGCCTCTTTATGTGCACCTCACTTCTTGTTACTGTACGAACCTGTATTATGGCTTCCTTTTACAAGCGTAGCAGTGAAATCACCCGATATGTCTTTTGGTTTGTTCATTTTTTGACCGCATGTTACTCGGAGTAAACAACGGGGGCCATGGATCAAACTAGCATAACCATGCGGGATAGCCCTGGTGATTGGCCCTCAGGCGGGACAATTCACAAGGGAAGGGGGAAGGAGGAGAAGGAAGAGGAACAGATGGAATTGTGAAAGGTGTTCATCCCGGTAGCTTGTGATCAGGAGCGTGCCAAGAACGGGCTAAGTACCCGTACGTTGCAGAATAGTGACAAAATGAGAAGGGCCTGGACAAATCGGATCAGCTTTGAACCCTTCGGTGTACCTCCGCTACCGGGTCTCTTAAGTGGCGAGTTCCAACGGGTGGTAGAATCCTGGTGCCGTGTCGGTGCGCCGCGTCCCAGGGAACCGAAGGTATGGGCCAGGTCACATCGGCAAACCCCGCGATAGACAGCACGAAAATGCCAAAGATGATAACCACAGCGACGACACCGCAGTTAACGGGGTTGAAGGGTAGCAATGGCGGTTGCAATTGCAGCTCCGGGGTATCGGCGGGTCCCGGTCCTTGATTGATCGGAGTACAGATTAGTAGATGATGGTTGAATAAGGAATCAAGCGTAATAACTCGCCTCTCGTCGTCATGATATCTTAGAAGGAACGGAGCGGGTTTGTAACAGCAACGTAATCGTGTTAGGGAGTGGGAGAAATTCAAGTTTCGAGCTAGGGGTTAAGATAAACTGAGTGCTTGCTGAAGCTAGGTGACGGGGTTCAAAAAACGGTGGTTTTATACATAGCGAGTTGGCGGAGCGGTGACTCCCTCCCGCTCGCCGGGTTCTGAAGCAGGTCATACCCCATGATGGTTTCCGCTAGTGTGGTCGGTTTCGGGTAACTTCAGGTCCTGGATCTTCTCCGAGTCGCCGCGAAGTGCCGAAGGAACCCTTAGATCGTCCGTCATTCTATTCTTCCGGCATGCAACACCGGCTCACATCCCTTGAAGCCACACACCATCTTCCCCTTCCTTCGCGCCCCTCTCCCCCAAAGTCTTTCATCTCCGGGTATTCTAATTAGAAAGTAGCTTTCATGTTTGTAATTCGAAAACCTGGGAGAGTGGGCAAAAAAACCCCCAACATACGCGATACCCGCTCATTAGGTGGGAGACATAGTTCCACATTTTGGTCCGATACCCGAGAGGTAGGTGCGCCAGTGTATGCCGCCATTACTGTAATATTTTGTATACAACAAGTCCCCCACTCCATGCAGACCTTACAACCGCCCTCTCGGTCTTTTCCCACTAAGAAAATACTTTAGGGATACAGCGAAAGTACCGTTCCTAGGTGGTGACCGATTTGAAGTTTTACACAGGTGCTGGTCGTCACAACGAACATGTACAATTATAAGTCTACGCAGTCGCTATAGGAAGCACCTTAACTTCAGGAGCATCACCGAGCCGATGGGAAACATGACAGGCTTTGAAATTGACTCGGGCCGGCTGAATCCCTAGGGCGTAGGGCCAAGTAACGAGGGATTGGAAATGAATTTCTTGCTTACGCTATGTAAGTAGACGGGTCGGAACGACAGTACCCGCAAACCGGGGTGTGCAAGCTCTTTTATGGACTCCGGAAAGGAATTCCTGAAGAGATTTCCAGATTTGGCCAATTCCTCGTTCGCTCAGGGTCCGGATGGCGCGGACAAGGCGGACGTGGAGTCTAAATGACGTGAACAAGGCATGTGTAGACGGCCTGCTTCAGCCCTCAAGACCCTTTGAGGCCCAAGCGAGTGGAACGGCGTTGGCCGGGAGTGAGCCTGCGCAGCGTTTCCTCGGAAGGTTGTCCGATTCATGTGTGCACCCGGACTTCAGCGGAAAACACTCCTGGCTTGAGCCTTCCATGGATTCACCTGGGTTTGGGTCCCTCGGAGGCTCGGAAGATCGACGGGAGATCTAACAGAGGAGTGAAGGAACAGCGCCCGCACATATCGTTCCTGGGCCCGTCAAAGTTTACTCAGGAGGCCCGGGGCATTTTCGTAACCAATCCGTTAGACGGAGAATTATCAAGTAAGGCCAAGCGCCGTGATTTTAGAAGAGCAAGGCAATTGCTCAGCGTGTTCCAAATGTCCACGTACCTCCCCTCTCGCGCCACGCTTTGAAACTCTGACACCCCATTCCTTACCGCAACAATTCAGTCATCCGACTGCAACATCGCATCGACCGAGCCCAGCAGAGTCTAGGGCCACTTCTTCCCTGAGCTCGTTTCAATTCTTAGGACTCCGAACATTTTTATGAGCGCCTCAAATCAACAGCTTGACAAAGACCAACGTTGGTACTGGTTCCCCGACGTTTGAAGGTTGAGGATAGGTTCTGGAAGCACCTTAAAGCGAAACTGGGGAGTTCAAGTTGACTGGACGGCCTCATACGCCAAGGTAGTGACCACACTTGCTTCGCCGTGTCGGCGTGCGGTCAAGTCGCAATCTTATTCTTTCCGCTTTTCTTGCCTTTTGTGCATTAATGTCAGTCGCGCGCTTCGCTCAGGTGGCCAGAGGGTGTCGGGTCTTGAATGTGTTTGGTTGAGTTAGTAGAGGGTGGCCGACGGCGACAACTGGCCTGACCAACTTGCGTCTTGACGGGACCCGGAACGGACGGACCATGTTTGGATTCGCCGCGAAGTAAAACTAGCTAAGAGATGAAGCCCATAGCCCGTGTTTTAGAGAGACTACGAGCCGTTTAGGGTTGGGAATATTATGGAACGGTGGCTTCGACAGGGGGTCCGGCATCTCAAGGTCTATCGCTGCGTCGAAACCCGACACTCGTGCAAACAGCTCCAGATTCCTCAAAAACGGATTAAGCAAGTTTCGCACCTCCCTGAGGAGTCAAGGAACCACGATACACCAAGTTTTCATACTAAATGCCTTCAACAACTGGCCCAGATGCGGGACAATCAACAATAAGAAGCGTGATGAACAAAGAGATGATCATGGATGATGGCTGGTGTGGCGCCGCCGTAAGTGGCGGGACCAGACATGGTATACTAGCAGCCCAGTACTTAGGTCGAAGAATAGACTTAGTATTGCATTCAGGCTGCCGTAAATTAATTGGGAAGTACCTCAACTAATCAAATCATATCTCGGGCCTTCCTCTGAACAACCGCAACTGGGTCACTTGAGTGGTGAGTTCGAACTGATTGTGGACTCCTTGCACTCCTCCAATCGTCCTCTTGATATGGTAGTGTGGTTTTAAGCTTGATATCATCATTGGCAGACATCAATGCGACGGGCAGTACGACGCGGGCAAGAGGGATAGCTCCAGCGATGAAAGTGCTGCAAACAGAACCAAAACGAGACAACGACGATCTCAATTTCGACTCTGGTTGATCGGTGGTCGCGTGTTTTGGAACGGTGGGGCAGGCGTTAGGCGGTCAGGAAGTGGGGGAAAGATGCCGACCTACGTACCTCCGTTCGGAATCGTAGGGGCAGCGGTTCCAGGAGAGGAAAGATGTACACAATCAGTGTTTGAAAGAGACGGAGTGCTCTCTGAAGTAATGTAATCGTGGCGTTTGGAGGGGGAAACGTGAGTTTATAGCTAAGGGAGGGTTTATGGATGAGGGCACACCGGAAGTTCTGACTGTTTGACAATGGCAGCATGCTTGGCTGAGTAGTTGCTGGCGTTCCATACCGGTCTACTCTGAATGCGAGAGTACTGATTGATGGCTAGTAACGAACATCAGGCTTGACCCTTTAAATGCTATGGACGTGATCCGGACAGCGGAGCAACTGGATCCACTTGCTCTAGAAGTCTGAGTTAAAGGACCAAAGACCAGGGGAATAGGTCAGGGTCTGGCTTGTCCGAAGGATCTTCCCAAACCGATAATGGTACTAGAAGGATCACCAAGCAGGCCTCAAAATCCGCGGTCCGAGCAACGTCTAAGCATCAGCTCGATAACGGGCCACACCAGCCAACGTCAAATAATGACCTACTCTCGGAGCCAAGGCGGACCCGTCTTAATGAAATCGTCTGCTAAATCCGGGTCTTTTTGTTCCTCCCTTGCAAGCCCGTTTCGTCCCGATTGGCTAACCCCGCATGGGAGAACTGAAGTAGAACTATGAGTCAGCCCTGCCCAACAAATATCAGAAAACAACCACATTACCTCTTATCAACTTGGCCACTTAAATAGCTACATGATGAGTCTTGTGCGGTGCCGCGTCGAGGTGCCGAAAACGCGTGCCAGCTCAAACGAAATCATACATGCGGACGGGTCAGCTCCAGCATCGGCGACTCGTCAGCGTAATCCTTTGCTTTAACCACACTTGTCATCGCTCTCGGTATTAACTCATGATAGTAAGCAGAACTATCGTCGTTTTAGCTCGTTGGCTCGCCTGCATATGGTGCCTATCGTGGCTGGTTCTGACCAGTGCCTGCGATCCAAGACGATAGTACGACACCGTACCATATATCTTATCGCCTTGTATAATTGATGACTCTAGTTTTGTGGAGAGCATGGACCCCGATGTCATGCAGAGCGCCTCGTAGCGGCCTCGTGGGCGGAAACTCTTCAAGTCTGGGCGCAAGGCGGGTCCGTTCTGAGTCTTCCTTATCTCCTCGAGCGCTCGTCTCCCATAGGGACACTACTCGCAGTAGCTGGGTTGTTGGTTATCAGAGAAGTTAATAGATTTGCTAACTATTAAGAGAGCGAAGAACATTCCCAGTTCCTCTCGACTTCCCGCGAACCACGCCGCGGAGAACAAGTCACAAGGCTATCACCAAAACCCTGCCCACGTCCGCCCGCCAATGTCATTTCAGGCACACCCATTGGTGAAAAAAAAAAACATCATTCGGCATCATCTTCGATACAAGCGATTCGGAGCCGCACGACGGTGACATTAGAGGGCCAGGAGATTCAATCAAGCTATGGGTGATGGAAGAGGTGCACATCCGCCAACTTCGCCACGACGACCTCAATACCTTGCAGTCCTAGACAAAATCGCGGGCTCACACTCCACCAAAGCTTAAGCCAAACGGAAACGTAGGAATTGTCCGGAATCCGAGGTGAATGTGACAACCATACGGGGTTCGATGCTTAGATGGCCACAGGGGAAGAGTCGACCCTTGCAACGACGGAAAAGCTCCTGGGTTCACGATGATCAGTTACCAGCCATCCTCTGAACAGACGCGATTGATCTTGGGCTATGAGAGCGATTAGATGCAGGACATTCATTGTTGGGCCCTGAGGTTGTGATTTCCGAACCCAGGTAAGGACAGACGAATGGTACGCCAGACCTCTGTAGAACAAAGCGCATCCACACTCCAAACCAGCCCTGAAAACGCTGTACTCCAAGGTAACGGTAATGAAATTCCCTGATTGGCCGGATGGGTGAGCGCAGACTCTAGGGGCGCGGTGGTTAAGTCGGATATGATATCGATGCGGGAACACGCGCCAACCTGCTCGCCTCTCGTCACCACCATCTGGGAGGGTTAAAACATACCAGAAGTATCAAAAAATCCCGCTAATATGAAGACCAGGGTGGAAATTTACCACCGATAGGGATTCAAGGTTCCTCAGAGACTAGGTGATAGATGCAATACGTCGCTAGAGGAGGGAAGAAAGGAGGCGTTTCGATAACGTCGAGATCAACGGTTACGTTGGTCGGCAGAGCGATGGCGATAGGCGTAGTGGTCACTTATAATTTTGATAAACGTGATTGATATTAGAGCAAGTGGCTTTTGTCATGAAGTGGTTAGGTCAGGGGAGGGAGGATTTCCGTAGAGGCAGAAACGAGATGATCTTGTAGAAGATGCGCTTATATCTATCCCAACAATCGCACGATTTCCCCCTCCCCTCGTAAACAGAGCAGAGACGCTAAATATACGCACAGAATGGCTAGATCGCTGGAGTTAATATAATCATGCGTACGGACCATGCCCGGGGATTATCAAGTGTGGAGGGGCCTTGGGGCGGTCAGACTGTCGTCGTTTTCCCAAGAACCCCCATATGACCGGATACGGACCTTACAATCGAATTGAAGTCTAGACCTTCGGGGAGGCCAGAGCGCGGATGGGTCGAAAGGGACGGATTACGTGATCAAAACTGCAACCAAGCGACAGGTCCAAGTCAAAGCTCATGGAAAATCACTTGCCCCAATTCCGCATGTTTGCTCTCCATATTGTCCGCCCAGACTAGTTCTTATTCCGAACAGCTGGCGTGGTCGTATTTGTATATCCCTTTCACGGCGCCACCCGCTCACACATCTCCATTACCGATCACAGCTCTTCGGGACGCAGGGGCTACAATTACAAATACATGGATCCGAAGTGCCCTTTCTTGTCGGGTGTGTCTTTGTTCCAGCAAGACTGAGGTCAGTGGTAATAATTTAGGAAGAAGCCTGCTACTAGGCAGTTTATCAGGGTCAGCTTTCTATGTCGATTCGACTGCCTGGGTCGCCACAGAAGGGTGTCGACCGCCGGACCCGCGACGTAGAGCACCCCGCACTTGATTCGGCCTTATCGTCAAAAACGACTCCACACGGGTTGAGGTAGAAACTGCAAGCAGAAACGGTGCGATTCGCTCAACGGTGGTAGGTTATGATCATCGCAATGCACTAGACTAGGCCAAACAAGAGAAGAACTGGGGGACGTAACGCTATTCGACGTGGAAAAGGACAAACGGTGCGGCCACAAAAGCGAAGAAAATCGTGTAAGGAAATCATCTCTAATACACTAAACAGATTCTAGTTGTTGAAGATCTACGCTGCAAATGATTCACACTCAGCGCTATTTTTCGAGCGCTACTACGTCCTGCTGGGCGCTTACCTCTGTCCGTTTGTCTCCGACTGCTCATAATCCGCCTCCGGGAACACTTTCAACTGAGTCGCGGGAATGGTTTCCTACGGCAGTTTCGCGAGCGACTTCTATATTCTGGGCTTCATCCTGATCAGGCTCGCCGCCGAGAAGGGTCGGTTCACCAACGAAGCGAACGCGGATCCGGGCGACAAGCAGGCGGTAGATACCCAGCCCGACTAATTTTACTCCTCGAGCAATATGTCCAAGTACGACTAGGCCAGTGTGCATGAGCTGTTGATAAAGTTGAAGACCGTTGTCTGGGGCTCGCCCAATTCGGCCGGGCATGGGCGGGCGGCGGTTCGGAGAGGGAACTCGTATAGTGGGGCCCTGTTGGCGGCTGGCCTGTGACGAGCTTGTGTGATTCATCGTGATGTTTTTTTGGTGCTGAGTTGGGGACTGTACCAGAGCAGATGAGTGGGTGAGTTGAAGTATGAAGGGAACGCTCTGGAAGTCGAGTGAGTCCAGCAAGAAATACCCTGCCATCGCCCTGTGCGCCTGTTAGTTATACATATGGAGAATAGAACATACAATAGATCAAGGAATATGGAAAGCGGAGTGTGTTTCCTGCGCTTTCGTATTCTGGGCCCTTTAGACGACCATGGCACGCAGGCACCTTCACCAAAAGCGGCCCCTGCAGGGTGATCGATCGCAAATACAATATAGAAGGAAACATATTTGCCCTCGATCTTTTCTATGATCTGGCGGCTGGCTGGGGGGGATCGGTCGGTAATAAATCCATGGGCGAGCTGAGACGACAAGGTTCCGCTATCAGGCTGTCTCGCGGAGAAGCGAGTATGCAATGCTTACCTAAAACAAGCCAAACAACGGCTCCCAATAAACGAGCAAGGAATAAACGCCTTCCGAGGCGGAGTTTACATCGATCGAATATCGCTTCGACCGCGCTTGTGACCAATTTCTAAGATACCTCATATTCCACTGCACCCACTTGGTACTTTAGAGACAAAGGCTGCAGTGCAGTTCTAGCCGGTTCTTTAAGGAACAGTGCTTAGAGGTATTGGGTAACGTGGGCTGCACCTCCACACATGCGGCCGCCTAATCCCTCTTTGATGTTCCTGGTCGAAGGAACGCACGAAGCCAAAGTATCTCAGGCTCCTTTAAATTTCTTGTTCGTGGGGGTTAGGGGCTTCAATGGCCGTGCTGAGGGATATGGCCACGCTGCGGGGGTCGTGACACACAGGACGAAGCGGCACCCACCAAAGGGGTAGAGCCATAACAAAGAAGCCCAAATTAAGATTCGGTTCGCAGTGCCGGCACAGTTTGATGATACGGTCTCTTGCGAAAGGGGCTTGGGGACTCGTGTTTGGAATAGGTTGAAGCGGAGCACCGGTTTTCTGGTCATTGACTTGAGGGATATTGCGTAGAGCCAATCCTATTGCCTTTCACATGTAAATGACTAAGTCCTCATTTTATCCCTAGCTTCGAATGACGGGCCTCTCAACTTGCGGGGGGGGGGGGGGTGGCGCAAAAGTTTCGCAGCAAATCGCTCGCGTGCACCGTGAACAACCGGTGTGAGTGCGTTACTCCCATGGAAAGAGATCGACCCGCTCCAAGTTCTAAACCGTGCCCGAGCAATCGGTTGCCTGTCTCAAAGCCATAGAGTTGGAGGTCTTTACCTAGATCAAGGCGATAAGGGTTACCAAAGCCGTTTTGAGTAAAGGTCGCGAAACCCCATCGGTTGCTCCTCTGTTGACCAGTGTGTTTCAAAGCGTTGCTGAACTGGGAAATATTGAGCCGAACAGATCTCAGCTGAAGAAGCCGATGCGATGGGATGTGCCGTAGGTGGATCGGTCGCGGTGCGAACGTCTTAGAGCAACTTCCACCGAACGACCAAGATCTTATAAATACAATGACCCGATGAAGCTATTGATTAGGGTAAAATAAGCTGTGTGTTGTATTTCGGCTAGGTGCATCGTAGGGTTCATGGGGAGTTTGTTTTCAGAGCTGCGTCAAAAGAGGTCAAGAGGACGTCGCAGAGTATGTAAATGCCGCGTGGACCGGCGCCACATTCAACCCTGAGTACACCCTCGGACCGAAATTCCCTCGAACGTTCATGCTCAGCCCACGATAACCCTCCACTTAAGATATTTACTCCGCTCGTGCAGTCCTTTCCTAATTCTCATAAATCATGATGTCGATTCGTCTCCAGAGAAGCACGCTACATGGACGACCAGTCTGCATGGGCTCACGAAACTCCCCACCCCGATTCCCCTACAGCGCGATTGAGCGAGCCCAGCGGCATTAGTGTGGCAGTAATGTGGCATGGATCAGGCTAGCTTTGTTGTGGCACCTGCTTGCTCGAAGTCCTCGGGGACGAACCATCGAGGTGTACGTTTCTTCGCTCCGTCCCTCCGGACGGAAACTCCCGATGTTCAAGGACAATCACATGGTATCAGGGAGGCTTCAGTCACGTTAGCCTGACTTTGCTTGTAGGACACTAACTGCAAATGTCGGGGGATCGTACCTCGGTAGAGGTGCGTTGGGCCTTGCACTCGATGACGCAACGCATTGTCCCCCTTTTCACGCTAGGCGTTCACCGAACCAAAGCACCTTCTGACAAGTTTGGAGGGATTTCCCACTCATTTACCGTGTGCGGGTCTTCCAATCTTCCGAACTCTGCTAATTCCAGGTTGGGATGACATGTACATGTCGTTATCTCAGTCACGGTCCCAGGGGCTGAACGGTTCAATTGGAGTTACAGTTTCCGAAGTGTGATGTTTTAAAGTTTCGATCCGTTCACTCGGCTCTGTCCCAACGAGGTTGTTGCGTTTACCAAGGGGATGAGCCGTAAACAACGTCGGTTTCCATCGCAGATCCTAGGTGTCTAACTCTCTGCACTGCCTCTTCCTTCTTTCACGGGACTCTGCCCTCAAGGGCGATGGCTCTAAACCAGCTTTTGGATGTGATCGGTTACCACCCCCATGGAGTCACGACCGCCTTCCCCTATCCTCACTGTCTTACCGCACCCGATGGCTGATTGTACGCCAAGGGTGCAAACCCATAGAGTTCGAGGGACGTCCCACCTGCGGGTCCACGAGGCACGAGTTCGGTGGCAATTCCTAAAGCGGCTTAACCGTTGGGAAGTGGGGAATATTGCAGAAACGCGATAGGGTATCAAGGCCGCCTTGGGGCCTTGGGGGGCTTAAGCAGGCTTTTGCAGCGTAAATTGACACAGCCTTGAAAACACGCACATTTCATTCTATGACGAATATCCATGTCCGAGGGTTCAAACCGCGAGGCCCAAGGCCTTGCTGGTGCTCATCGTCAAGGAAGCTCGCTTTCTTTGTGGCTTTGTTCGTCGTTGCTGCCCCTGGAACCTTGCGGTGCAATGTGCCCACATCGCGGAAGTCAGGTTCCAACCCCGACGCGATTTTTGTTCCGTTCTTCTACAACACGCGCATGACTTTCTGTTTTTTGGGGCGGAGGGTGTTCAGATGAGGAGTCGTCGAGCGTCACTGAGATGGATGGTGGTTCGGGCGCCGGGTCGAGTTGCCGGGCTACCTAATAAGTAAGGCAGGTCCGTCTCATTTGGCTGGTGACTACATACCTCACTCTCCTGCACTCAACTTTCCCCCCAACAGTCCTAGCGGCTGCGGAGGAGGAATTTCACGACATCCAGCCCGCCTCTATCACACTTCTTATTTGCTTGACGTCCCAGACCTTTTTATTCTATCACCAGCAGCACGCCGCTGTCATCACACCACACGTATTAGCGAAATAATTAGCCATGGATTATTCTCTCATTCTCGTTCTCGGTGAGCGAATATATTCCAGGGTGCAATAGCGGTTGTGTTTAACTAGCGCTGCTTACATAGGGCTCCTTTCCGTCTTTGGAATGACCGCTCTTCTGGTTGGGAGGTTGAGACGCGACACCGCACGGGACCCAACGCAGCACCGACGCACCCGCCATTACTTCTCTCCCGTGGTCTTCACTGAGTATAGCGATCGAGTTCGCGCTATGCAATATCGGGCTCTGGATCTACTGGAAGAGGACCCCTTGAGAGGTTATTTCAACCTGCTGTTCATGCTGCTAGCCTGGCTCGGACTTGCCCCAGAGGACGGTCAGGGACCAGCCAACCAGCGAGTTGGTCCGCAGAACCCGTTCATGGAAGTTCCTCGTCAGAACCGACTCTAGAATTGTTCTGGGTAGGCCTTCATCCGATCCATACTAGTAATCTCGACCTAGACTGACTGACACCCTGATTGCCTCCGTCGTCCGTGCTTTTCATTTCAGGCCCCACGCGCCTCGGCATTGCACACTAAACAAGCCTCCGTCCAACCCTCCACCCACTTCTCTTCTCAACGAGCTCTTTGCCACACGTCCAACTTGGAGGTCCGCCGTGGTCCTGCGAGGAGGGGGTGTCGGCTCAGCTGGATGCCTCAGTTTCACGACGCCTGCTCACTATTTATGATCAACGACCAAGGATCATCGAACGTTCAGTCTTTCCTTCTTTGCTTTTTTCGGTCTTCGAATTTGGCCGGCACACGTCGTCTCGGCAGGACTAGACCAGCACTCAAGCTGAGATTGTCCCTCGCTCGATAATGGCGCCGTTCTTGCAGACCAGGAAAGAACCACTGGTGGGTTCTTCTGGCTTTCAGGATCGTTCGCCGTCCGCTCTCTCCAATTCCACGTTGAGCGTCTTACGTATCTCCACCGCCACATTTCCTTCGACGATCTTTTGTTATCACCGTTCTCTCTGCTTTCCTCCAGTTTTGTTGTGACCTCTTTCCTTATTTCAGATCCCTAATAACCTCGACCCTCGCCATCCTCCATTTCTCAGTTTTCACGTGCTCTCACTCCTTCTTGTTGAATCTTGTTTTGCTTGTCCTTTTTCCGTTTCCCTCCTCCCTTCGTTGCTTCTTCTCCTCTACTTCTCTTCTACTACCGTTTCCCCTCTGCTGATATCTAATCCCGGTGCCCCCCTTGAGGATCAATCGAATCCTCCACTCCCTATATTTGTTGGATACCCGACTGTCCTGCGGACGTCGTCGCTTTGTTCGCGGACCCACTCAAGTGTGACCTGTTTCATCCCCTTGTAGACCAGTGCTCGTCACTCAGAATCTCGCCTCACACTGGGCGTCGTTCCTTCTGCTGCTCTCTCCCTTCGGAGACGTTGGCAGCAATGAAGACTACAAAAGGATTAGCTCGGCTGACCCCTTCGCACATACGTGCAAACAGCCAACTTCTAGTCTTTGGCACTCGGCACTAGTTGGCACCCCCCTGTAACTTGCTCCAATCTTTCCTGGTATTATAGACCCAGAGCGAGAACCAGTCTCTGCCTGGCATTCGCATACACTCATTCTCTAGATACAGATATTCTGTTCTGTCAGCTTCAGCTTCACGTTGTCCAGTCAAGCCAAATGGACGAGGCCCACGTTCTCATTCTAGTTATCGGTGAGCCAGCCAAGTGTGTCCACAGCTTGGCTCAGCTCACGCTTTGCTCTAGGATCTCTACTCGTCCTTATATTCATCGCTGCTGTTTGGGCAAAGTTGTTGCGGGACACGGACCCCGCGTCAGGTCGGCACACACTGCCAGAACATGTCGTCCAGCCCGTCATCTTTCTAGGCTACGGCGAGTCCGCTCGAGCCACGTGGGCTTGGTTGAACGATCACGGGTTCCCCGCAAGTCCACTCGGTCAAACAGTCGCCGAGAGAGTCTTGCGTTGGTTTGGGGATGACGCACCACCACTTGCTACCATGCCCAACTTGGGCCTCAAGACCCATTCAGGACGATACCTCACCCTCATTCAGACGATACCATGAGGTAGTAGCGGTTGTCTGGTATGTCACTTTTCTCGGTCGTACATTACATTTCAATTCTGACTAGCCCCGATAATGTGGGGCAGTGCGCCTTTTTGGCACCATATCCCCGACAGGTCACCTGATCCCTATGCAGCAGCCGAGACATCTCCAATTTTATACCCAATTATACCCAGCTAAACGAGCTACTAGATACGTCGGTACCTCGTCCTCACATCTAACAGCCTTTATACTAACAATCCGGGGTACTTCTATTTCGGACTACGCGCTCCATTTGGACTTGCATACGTTACATCAAATTTGTTCGATTTCTACTTTGAGGCTTTTGGAGATCAGGATGACATCATCTCCGCTTCCGGGTAGGATAATTAGATCCCCTTGTTGCTTAACTATTTTGTGCTCCAGCGTCCGTTTTCCCCTCTCCAGGCTCCTCTCGCGAATCCTTGTTGTATCCTCCGTCGTTTTCCGGCCCTCTACCCGGCGCTCGCGACTGCCCGCCCCATTTTGTGAAGTCTGCAGTAACTTGTGTCTCTTCACAAAATGGTAATCGGCTGGCGCCAGATCAGCCACTACCGCTGTATCGTTATCGATGTCGTCTCTATCACACATTACGGCCGAGTGAGACCTCAGCCGGAGTACCCCGTCGCACTATACAACGTCCTGGGCCAAGCATCAGTAGTGAGAAGGCTTATTTCAAAAACGCGGTCAGCAATAATCCTGTCTGGGCGGCATCCGCCTTGCAGGCGGTAAAATTGGCGTCGAAGAACCATTTATTCGGGGATCTTTCAGGCCTCCGTGTCCCTCTGTCCGGTTCGAAGCTCTCGTGCCTCCTCAAAGAAGGCTCGTTATTCGGAGCCTTTGCTTCGCACATATGCACTGGGTTAGCCTGTGTAAACCTTTCTCGGACCTCGATGGAATCAACTTTGCGATAGGCTTTTGATAATCCTACACACGCCGGCCCAGAGGGATTAGTCGCTGTCTCGGACCATTCTGCCATCCGCATGTGTGGGAGGACGTGCGAGCCGGAGCGAATGAAACGTATTTCCGAATTGCATGAAGCTCGGTACTCGTGGAGCGATTCTTTGCAAGGCAAATCATTGGAGCCTACGGCGAACAGGACTGAGAAGGTGTAATGATGCAATGCTGATCTGCCGCAGGCGCCGACTTGTAGGGCTGTCTGCTTGATTCCCAGCCACGCCTGCCTGATGGGGCTTAGTGAGACAGATCTCCGGCTCATCTATGGATTGGGCCTGAAAGCCGTCCCGAAGGTGAAAACCAAGCAGGTCATCCGGCTCCCAGCCCCAAATTAAAGCCAATCGCGATAAGGTTACGCCATACTGCCCTGCCACAACGAGCCGGAGACCACTCACATGTGAAGATCCAGCCTGCATATAGTAAAGACAAGTGACTTATCGCCTTAGCAACACCCGATTTTAATGAACCGCCCGATCAACGCTCCGATTATTGTCAACTGTCGAGTGGACTGTCGCTTATAGGAGTTAGCTCAGCTTTTTGGCGCCTGGCCTACATGTTGCCCATCCCGCCGAGAAAGCAACACGCCTCCCGCATTATTGGTTCTTGGGGTGACCATTCCCACCCGTGCACACCTCGTGTTTAGAGCACCTTCAAATGTGGCTTGACTAGCTAAGCTACATAGGTGATATATAATGATAGCTAAACTCCAAGTGCTCCCTTTCAACTCAGTCCCCTCGTTCAACGACATCTAACGATCTCTTCTCTAATTCCTCTTCACTACATATTATTCTTTCGAACTTACCCTAGCTCCATTTCTGCTAATCAACAAACTTAACCCGCCATCCCAACTCCCAGACTAACGATTATTATGACCCAAACCATCGTCCTCGTTGTCTGTGTCACCATCCCCGCAGCCCTTACTCTTCTTCTCCGGTTCCCCTCCCGCGACACAGTCCCCGATCCTCCGGGCCTCCGAATCACCAGACATGCTTCTGGTGGAGTCGAAGTCGTGCGCTACGGAGAGCGCTTCCGTGCTTTGCAAGAAGAAGCCAGAGGCCTCCCCGACCAAGAGCCTGTAGGAGGATACAGGCAGTTGTGGAACACCATGCTGGACCAGATTGTTTCACGAATCGCCGAGAGGCCCACGCCTGCTGATGGACGCACCCTGGGTCCTCAAGATCCAACGAGTGCGGTTCCTGCACCTGCAGCCCCTTAAGCGGGCTAGTGGTTAGTCTCTATGGCTGATTTAGGTTGCTGATGACCATCCTCTGACATTGATTGCCTTGTTGCATCAGGGTCGACATCATCTCTAGGATAAACGCGGTATCCTTCCGGCTAAGAGGCGGCGGGTCGCTTTACAATAAGGACATTCGTTCGAAGTGAGCGACGGCCCCCTGTTACGCTGGGACCATATTTTCGTCATCCAATCAATGAAAACGCGAAACCATTTCGCCATGAATCCAATCCTATCGTACCACCACACCTATCCTTCTAGTCCAATCATTTCAGTCTCTCGTCCTTTGGAATTCTCACCTTTCGACAATGCGGTAGACGAGTTGCGAGCCATCAAGGCCGTCCAAAGCCTTCTGGTCCTCAACCCGACGACACCTGGATTGTGTCAAGTTTGCCGACCGCGAGCGCCTTGGAATGGATCCTCTGACGGCTATCGCACGACTCCGAGTCCGACTTTCTCTCAAGACCTCGACGACGTACACACAACAGTCCTGGAGCCTCAACTGTGGACCAGTCCAGGAGAGCGTTTAGGTGTAGGAGGGAAGCTCGTGGGTCACCAAGCGGCGCCAGTTCTGCACCTCGCCATCTCGATTCGTTGTCCATCGGCGGGAATCTCTCGTGACCGCCATCATGATCGAGCTGTAGTCGTAGCAGGTTGCCTGTAGTCTTGAGAGTGTATAAACTGCCCAACATTCGTCTCCAACTGAATCTTGCGGTTTGAACTGATAGGGTGTGTAAGCGTAGGGACTCGGATGGGCGCCGGCCGGCGCTTACGACCCCGAAGCGGGAGAGGCAAGTCAACTACTCTTTCGGACTCATTCTCAACGGGGCGTAAAATTTGCATTAGTAAAGAGTAGTACAGCCTCAGGTAGAAGCCGAGCAGTGCATCTTTGTTCTCTGCTATTAGTGGGTAGAGGACATGGGATGGCAACGCAACGGCCGTCAGCGCGCCGTGTGGCACTCGCCCAAACCGAAACCCAAGGGTCAAATGCAGTGCCCCACGTCTAAACAGAAGCGTAATAAGGCCAGCATGGGTCTCGTGAGTAGCGGGATTGCTGAATTCAGCACAAACCTAATATTGCGCGCGCGTTCTCGCGGAACTTGATTCACGCTAGCTAAAACAGACATGGCTTGTGAGTCGGTCGTGTGGAACCTGTACGCTACGCCGAGGTGAAAAAGCAGCAAACACGAGCTGGCCGGGTGGAGCTTCCCGAAGATGTGGGAAAACAATACAGTGACAGCCCTGAGTATTGATAACCACCAGACGTGTCCGTCGACGACTCGAAAGCGCTGTCTATGTGGAAGGCGCGAGCACACGGTCAGAAAGAAGAGAGCATTTTCAACGCCATCTGATGCAGCTGTTACCGAATATATAAAAAAAATACAATGAATGAAAAAGAAGAAATCACCGCCGGACAATGCCGCTTATATAAGCTTCGGTACCGCCCTTCATCAGCCGCCCGATTTCGTGCGCTCTTTCAAATGTGGGTCGCCTGTGCTTCTTTCCTTCTTTGAACGAACAGCGTCCGCATCTCAACGTGTGTTGAGCGGAAGGGCCTAAATCCCTCTTAGCTTGTAAGTTGGCACGAGTCACTTGTCATTCCGTTGTTGCCAGGGTTGTTCGGACAGGATAGCGATTTAATGTCGACCAACGCTGGCTGCGTCGGCAATGAGATTCCACTATGGTCCGAGCCGGTACAAAGCGAGCGACGGACATAGAAGCCGGCAGCTGCGGGAGGGCCTTCCACCCCACCGTCGTTGATTAGAATTCGTTCCCTTTTCTGTGTTAAGCTCGGGAAGCGAGCGGAACGTGTTAAGGGCAGTGCAACGGGGTGTGCCAGCTTTCTCAAAGCGGTTTCTATGACATATGTTCCATGGCGGGGTTAACCAAACCAACCCGCGAGCCGGGGAGAAATCTGAGGTTTGTTGCCTTACGAGTGTATAGCAGCTCGCGGTCGCATGATGGACATGACTATCGTTCCCAATTTCTGTGAAGACAGCTCCCACTTGTGTTGACCTACATATGTACAGAATACAGGAAAAAAAACAGGCATGTGACTCAGGGTATTGTTATTTGCGTTAGAGGCCAGTGCCAGCGAATTCCACAACCTAATCTGCGTTTCATGATCGCTCAGCCAATAAGAGACTTTTGCGTTCTAGTGACTTTTCTCTAATGCCACTATGGCCCACGTGATCATGCACCGCATACCATCAAACGGAACGTGCTGTAGGCAACATGCATTCCGAGGGGTGTCCAACTCGGGGCATCGCAAATCTCCGATTCGATGGGCTCCTTCGCCAGCCGAGCACAGACACCCTCATGGATATCGCAAGGCCAAAGCTGCTGTATCGAATTCCACTTGGGGCAGTAATTTAGAACGGCAGATCCTTAAAAGAGCCATGAATCTCTGCAGGCTCGGACGACACCTTCAAACACCTTCCTTCCTTGCCACCGACAGCCTCACTTCCGTTCCTTGCGCGTCCCAGCAAAGCCAGCTGCATGCCAATGCTACTAAATCCACTTAAGAATATTGTTCAACAACAGCCTCCATACAACAACTCTCTCATAATGCATCATTTCATTCTCCCACTAGGCTTCGTCGCCGTCGGATCCTTGGCTCTCCTTCTTGCACTTCTCCGATACGGCATAGCGGGACGATATCGACGTGCGGCCAATGCTATTGCATTTGAACATGCCGACGAACATCCCCGGAACCTCCAACAAGGCGCCGCACCTTTCTTTTACGAAGAACCTCGCCGCAGTGATCTCCCGCTTCTCTTGTTCGGCGACTGGCGGTTTGTACATCGTAGAGCCCCGGAGATCGCGCGAGCCGAGCGCAGTCGACTTGGTCCACGAGATACGTTTGCTTTGGTGCCTCAAGCTCGGTTCCCTCCAGAGCACTAAGAGGTGGGTTCTTGTTTGTTCCGAGACCGCGGAACACGAGTGCCCGGTATCCTGATCTGCTATCTTATCTCAGAACACTCCGAAGAGCTTTCCTGTCACAAGGATCACGCCTCCTCGCGGTTGATGGGATGCATCAATGAAAGCTTACATTAGCATCGACATTCCTTTACTTTACTTCTCTCGGTCACTAAAACCTCCAAATACTCTGTGCAGTGTGCGTGCTTCTTGTTTTGACGACCCTTAAGCTCGAGCTGATCCACGCAACTTCGCTTAGTACGTAATAATAGCTTGCGGACCAGCAGAAACTCTTCTGGTTCTCGGCTTCCTTCCTCCTCTTTGAATTCGTGGCATCTCCTGTCGCCACCACTCCGCGAAGTCCTTCTCCACCCGAACCCACTACCATAGTCTACCCAACGTCCTTCTTACGTTGTAGTTCTCCGGTCGATCCTTTGCGCTTAAATTTGTCAGGCGCGCTTTCGCCCATCTACTTTCTACCTAGTCTTTCCCTCATTGTACTTCACCGAGAAGGTGATTGCATTATAGCATTGGTCATCTGGGGGGTCGTGAGGCCATTGAAATCGTGCGACATGGGACATGTATTGCGTTACCAGGGCATTATGACCACGATTAGCAGAATATGGCTCATGAGAGTATATTTTAATCAAATCCCATAAGGAAACTTCGGGTCGAAATGAACCAGAAATGTCTCCGATAACTACGGTATGACGGGACCGCGACTTACCGTCTGCCGCGGCGGTTTCCATGCGGTTTCATCGACTTCATTGTGACCGGTAATCAATATAATCACGATCAAAAGGAGATCGAAGCAGTCGTTGACTGAAGAATTCTTAGCAAGGCGGGGGAGGGTGAGAGTCTGCCCGCCTGGAAACTCGGCAAGTAGGCGAAAGGACCGTGCGGAAATAAAGAGGGTTATGGAATGCCCCGGAACCTCAGTGGCATCTCTGGAGTGCGCTATATAAGATATGAGGTAACTTTTTCGTGCAGACGCGAAAAGGGCAGAAGGACGGACGGACGGACCGGGAGTAGACGGCTTGGTAATCAAACATCAGCCACCAATCCACCTTTCCGGATGAGGAATCTGGCCAGCAGATGAATAACCATGATAGGTTATTTCACTGGATGCTTAGTATAGGATTCGTGTCTCACGTTCCGGTCAACCGAACTCGAGCACGAGCCGTACTCCGTAGGAGCACTAGAAGTCGGACGGGTTGCTCTGGGGTTTCGAAGTAGCCAACTGCCTCGAGTTAGCAAGCTAACAAGCATACAGCAAACAATTACCGAAAGTGTGTTTAAGCGGATCACAAAGCACGGACTTTCTTATAGTGCTTTAGCCTATCACAAGACGGAAACTAGTATAAACGGCGGTGAGCGGAGGCCGAGCATAAGGAGGGGTACTGTAGTCAGCGTCTTCCGTCACCAAGGTTGTGGGTGGCAGGATCTTAACACTTCACGGGCCATATGCAGACAACTTGCTCATTACCAATGTCTTCGGCACGGTCGTACTCGTCGTTTCAGAAGGGACATGTCGGCGGCTGTCTCCTCATACGTAGCCCTGGTCCCTATGTGTGGAAATCCTGTCACCAACCTTGCCTATGCCTACGACTGTCTGCTCTCGCGTCCTCCCAGGAGCTGG
>WSTX01000111.1:3461-14495 GCA_019633405.1 Tulasnella sp. 408 | reverse complement strand
CTTTGAGGCTCGGACATCCATATCCTTCACCTATCGCAGACTTTTTTCGCCGAATGCCCGCTGAGGAACCCCTCACCGTGCTCCGCGACTTGGGTCTGAACTGGTTGGCTTGCAACCTTTCTGATCAATCCATACGAGATCGGCACTTAGGAACTCGCCTTTACTGCCTTCGCTGCTCTTCTCGTTGCTCCTGCGGCCGAAAGCAAGTGGGAGGACTTGACGAAATTCCCAAATAGTTACTTTGCCCGTCCATGCTTGCTGTATTACACGATCAAGTCGAGATTAAGAATGGTTTCGCTGACGCATACATCCATATATGCTAGGCTTCATAGCTGCGGCATCAATATTGCTCTATCAGCCGCTTAGCATTGAGGCAAAAAACTGGCAACGACCGTGGCGATTGTGATAGGTCGATCACTGAAGCAACCATCGACACATCCGTTCTTACAGCGTTGCGAGCTTTTCTGATACACAAATACTTACTTCCTAATATCTTCGCGAACCGGTCGAGCGGAACCGGCTCGCTTTCGCAGAGCCCAAGTCGCTCAAGCGCAGAATGTCCACCTCAAAATCTCGACACTTTTACTTCGCACTCGGTAGTTAGATGATATATTTCCCAAGCCGTTGTAGCACGGACGAGTGAAGGACTAACGCCACACGTCGTTTATGGTACACGATCCAGAGGCGGGAGTTGTGAAGGAACGATTAGGATCGCGTTCCCATTGTAAAGGAGGAGGCTTCGCAGTTCCGAATACAAAGCCCAAGAAGCCCAGCGGATCTGGAGGTCCGATGTATTTGCGGATATATTTATAATGGAATGTTTGGGACGGTGGGAGGTCGACGGTGACTGAAACGGAGAGTCACTCAGGAACTTATGGGCGTCAAATCCATGCCTACCGAATGCTCACCAGTCCATACTGGATAAGTCTGGCCGCAGTTGAGGGTGGGTGCTGACTGTGGCATCCAATTTGCCAGCTCCTTCAAGTTTCCAGTCATGTGGATGTGCTCATTCTCAACGGTTAATGCAAAGACGTTGAAGGTCACCTTTACTGTCGAAGGTTCAGGAGGAAGGCTTGATTCGGTGAAGGGTTCGAGCGTGAACAGCTAAGGGATATGAGATCAGATGGCAGTTACCTCTCTACCTGCGGCTCTTGGGGATTGGCAGGTTCTTTCGCGCTGTTGTCTCCTAGTCTGCCCATTCTGTCGCTTGAGGAAGAGGGAACGATAAGCTTGGGGACGCAGGCGCTGAGATGCCTTTATATCAGTCATCTGTATACATTCCAAGATAGGCAAAATGAGGCCCTTCCTGCTTCCTGGTGCCCGTCTCGTTGTGAGGCACAGCAGGGGTCTCGAAGATGTGTGTTGGAACCCAGTTGAGACAAATACGCTAGGTTACAAGAGGAGCGTCACAATGACATAAGGCCGGCAAGAGTGTATCCGATGGCAGCCTCAAGCCCTCCACTGGGAGAGTCCGCAGTGGCAGGTGACTTGTGAGGATAAAGAGGGAAGAGATAAATTCCGGCTGGGATTGCCGTGAGACGCGCAGAAACAGCGGCACGATCGGACATCGACCTCGCCCCTTCGCCTGCCCCTCTCCACCTTCATCTGAACCTACCAGTCCGGACGTAAATAGATATTTCACTCTTGAACCGTCTTCCACGTCTCAACTTTTCCCTCTCACTTCCCATATAGCCTTCCCAGCGAGTCTCAGCAAGTAAGAGCAGCGCAGAATGGCCCCACATGTCGCGTTCATCGTCGCTGGTGTCGTCGTTGGCGTTGGCGTTGCATATGTCGTTGGGCAGGTAAGCAGAATCTTTTGCGAACGTGGAATTTTGGTCGAAGCCAGCTAAACTCTTCCCTCCCGCTGTTCGGTGCGTCTAGCACTTCTACCCCGAAATCAAACCCCACGTAGACGAGTTCGTGCGCTCGCTCAAGGAAAAAGCAAGCGGGCATCTCCGTTCCGAGCATCCTTATGCCTCCATGTCCTCAGAGGACTTTGATTTACCTCGCAATAGCACCTCCTCGGACGTTCGCGAGCCAAAAGACATGGAAGACAAGTCGTTCGGAGCCAGGGAACAAGAGTCTACCGGGGCTTCGACGGCTCGCTCAGCCTGGGGGGAGGGGCTCCGCCAGCGCCCACATGCAGCTAACGTTGCGGCTGCTAATAATGCAAACGAAAAGCTACTCGACACTGACGTCGAGATGGTCCAGCTTGACAGGGTGCGTTGATACCCTCCTTCTAGAGCACCACCCCTATCTTCGTTCGAGTTTGGGATCTGGACTGACCTACGCCGTTTTGCTCACTCACCCCGCCTCGTGCATCGCCATTGGCCTATCTCTTGTTCCATCCCATTTCCATCCGCCGCCATTCCAAATTGGTCGAATAATTCCCACTCGCGTCTCATATTTCTCTCTCCCGACTTCCTCCCACATCCGTATCTTTCAACCACAGGCTAGGTCCAACGTCTATACTCTCATGACACCGACATCAACCAGGCCATCCTCTCGAGGGCCGTCTCCAGCCGCGCTTGAAGACGACAACCCATTCCAGGAACCTTCAGTGCCGGTTGCCGTGGCTATTCCTCTTCCCCAATCGCCTACTGCCTCACTTGTCGTTGATCCCATCGGCAGGAGCAGCCCAGTTCTTCCCCGCCCACAACCTCTCGTTGCGGTGCCATTTAATGCCTCGTCCAACGACTCCAGTGACGAGCACCCCGAGGAGACGCCTATTGCGACCAGCGCACCTCGTCTCCCTTCCGACTCCCGTCGCATGAGCCTTCCTTCACAGAGGCCCCAGTTTGCACATCGGTCAACTAGCTCCATCTCAGGCGTGCTTAGTCCTCCTTCTCTACCAGCAGCTGGGATGGGTACGATACGTGGTCCTCCCCCAGCTCTTGCCCGCGCATCTTCGCCCTCAAATGCAAGTGACCATATGTCAGGGTCATTTGTCTCGGCAGCCCCCAGCCGAGGTTGGACTGACGGAGGAACTGCAGACATCTTCTCAGGTGAGGATAACCGCTATGATTCATATGGGTGCTCTCACTAACTTGGCGTATTTGCTTCTCTATGATTCAATTCACCTACCAGGATCAGAACGCGAGTCTGGGTACCACGACTCGGACGAAGATGGTGTTAGGAGTGCAAGTGATTCTGATGAATGGGAAGAGATCGACTCTTCGCGAGCGGCCAATCCTCCAGCCCCGGGCACCAACACACTCTCGAGTCGAAACTGAGCAAGGACCACCATTCCGGAAGCCATCCTTGAAGCATTTCTTTCATTCTATTCTCATCATTTGTACAACGTTATTGCTCTGGAACCTCTAGTCTACAGTTCTTGTATACGATCTGAACATGATCCTAATCTGAATGTGGCGGAACTTGGTCGCCACGACACGCTATGGGGTTCGAGCCAACGAGGCAAATGCAATACTATATTGGGGATAGTCCATTACGACAGCAGTGCGGAACTTAAGAAAACGAATGTCTGAGAAAGTCCGGTGGGTGATATGTAGGGAATGCGAAGGGATGGGACGGGCAATGAAAAGCATCTATGTATGACGAAAAGTGAGAGTATGGGCGTTACGAAGATGATAGAATATCATCGATAGATTTGTTAAGGAAGTCCTTCCGGCCTGACAGGTCTGCTCGGGGGAATTTAGCTTCCACAGCAGCCCGCGCAGTTCTGAAAGAAGTCTTCATCAGCACGGAGGTTTTACAAAGGATTTAAACGGGACGCTCACTTTTTGGTTACTGTCATCAGGTCCTGAGTGCTTAGATAGTGACGAAGGACAGCGAGCAACTCTTCATCGCTTGGGTTGTCGTTAGGACTGGGGCCAGTGCCGCCGAATGGATCCACCGAGAATGTTGACAAGGGTCGAACCATGCCGCCCATACCAGCAACAGAAGGTGCAGGGCCTCCGGCGACGCTTCCGGGTCCGCCGAACATATTCAGGTTCGTCATGACGCTGTTCCTGGGTACTGCCATTCCACCTCCGTACATGCTGCCTGCGGCCATGGGACCCATGGGACCCATGCCAGTCATGCCAGTCATCTGTGGCTGCAACATTCCTCCATAGTCCGAACCAGCATGCGATCCTCCCATATAGGGGAGGAAGCCCATCGATCCCATCTGGTGCATTGTTCCGAACGGATTCATCCCCATAGGACCCATGCTTCCGACTGGACCCAGCTGGGGAGGACCCATACCAAACTGCGACATGGTGCTTTGTGCTTGGTCGCCACGAACGCTTCCAGCTCTTGGGCTCGCACCACCGCTCTTACCGAGAATGTTAGTGTCCCGATAGAAGTCGCCGGATTGGGACGCTGCGTGGAATGAGACAGGAGAGGCGTTGCCGGATCGAGAAGGCCGACGGGAGCGAGTCTTGTGAGAGGCATCGTACGTATGGGCTCCCGAGTGATGGCTTCCAGTCTCCCATGCTTCAGCCTCGTATTCTGTTCAACCCAGTCAGTGAGGGGTAGACCACATCGGAGACAATGTCATACCGCTGAACTTCTTGAGTGGAATCATTGACTCGTCGAACTTCTCGTCATCATCCACAATGACCTTTTTGTTGGCACCTTCACCAACAACCAGGCGTGTGTTACCCCAACTAAAGTCGTCCATCCTCCAAAACGCATACACAGGAAGGAAGAATGACCAAATCGGATACCTATAATCTGATTGTTAGAGCAGTAATGCATCGCGAAGGAGGGGCACTTACGCAAGGATGTAGATCACCATCCAGCCAATGAGCATGAATTCTCGTTTGAGCAAGAAAATGATCGCCTGCAACGCATAGACACCTGCAATCATGCCGATGGCAATCCACGGGATTGGGGCATTGGTTGTGGCAACATGGACAATCAGCCAAACGATATAGACGACGGTGGCAGGGAGCACCTGTTAGAATCTTTGGTGAGCAAGACTTTGGTTTCATCCGGTGAGGGTGGCGAGACTTACTATTGTGCCAATCAAATCAATGAAGACGACAAATCTCATAGAGAAGCAGCAAAATCCACAGAGGTCAGAGAGGAATACGAGCTCGCAAAGGTTGTGAACAGTGGAGTTGATCCATCTTCGACGTTGAGACAGCAAGATTTCGAACTTGTCAGGTGCGATGGTGTGCGCAACGGCATCGGGTGTGAACTTCATCTTGAATGTTGGGAAATGCTTCATCATGATTGTTGTCAAATACCGATCTTCACCAAGGTGGAGCAAATTCTTCTTGTGGAGGGTATCGACGATGCCTACCGAATAATCATCGATCACTCGGCTGGATATGATGAGAGGCCTGCCCTTGTCTGCCGTACGGATCCGGTACATCGAGAAACAGCCTGGCAAGCAGGTGACGGAACCAAACAGTGATTCGAACGCCTTAGCAAGATGGTGGGAGACGTAGTACTCATAAACCTTCGAGGCTGTGTGAGCGTCCAGCAACGCGTATTACGATAGCACACTTACTTGCACCATGGTCCACCAGGATCCCTCTTCGTTGTCAAGTTTGGTTTCCCCGCAAATGGCGATGATCTTCGAGTCGTCCGCAGTGCAAGCAACCAAACGATTGAGGGAATCGGGAGTAACGCTCTGAATATGAAAGATAATTGAGGCTGGCATATCGCAGAAGGTACCAGAGTGCTTACAGTATCGGCGTCAACCATGAAGATGTACTCGTAGAATGCAGGATCAATGCCGATGACATTTCGCATCTGATGGTAGATTTCCAACTCCAAAGGTGACATCGGTGCGTCGAAATGTACGCGGTTGAGGTAGTGAAGCAGCAAAATCTGAGAGTCGCGCTTGCCGCGATTGCCAGGCTTCGATCGCTCGCTGGGCTTACCGACCTTGACAACGACGACGTAACTGGCACCCAGACTGTTAGCGACGAAAGCTGAACGGTAGATAGAAGTCACTTACGGCACAACGTGACCCTCGAATTCATATAAACCAGAGTAAACCTTGCCGTAATTAATCTGCTTCGATCCTTCTGCAACCGATTTGAACATGAGAGGCTCTGGGTCGAGTTTGGGATCGACCCCTAGAATATCGAGGACGATCCTAGGCGTCGGGCGGTCATTCCCACTACCGATGATATTCCCGTCGCAGATGAGGAAGATCAGTTTGCGCTTGTCGTCGTACTTCAAAGCGGCGAGGGAGTCAATGGTACGTCGAAGTGATTCCTCTCCTTCAGTATAGCAGGGAACTTGGGCGATAATGAATTTATCGAGCATTTCGGGATGACGCTTTGATGTGAGCTGCAACGCCGCAAGAACTGAATACAAAGTCAGCTGGAGCCCTGATACTGTTTTAGAAAGTCACTTACACTTGGCAAGAATGATAAAACTAATGACCCCAGCGAAAATGAGGGGGATGATGTTAGGAGCCATGCATTTAGCAGATTTCCGGAAATCGGTGACGCCACGGAAAAACGCGTTCTGCAAGCAGGCCGAGTTCTGGGCAGCTTTTTCGGGAGTCATATTGGCCAATGCGGCGTTGAGATTCGAGGAGATATCTTGACCAGGCTGTTGAGTAAAGAAGTCCGAGATACTGCTGTCGAGGAAGTTGTAACGCTCATTGTTGCCGAGTAAGGTGATTGTGTTGAAGTAATCTGAAAGGTCGTAGATCCCTCCGTTCCATATTGCCCATTTGACCCTACACATGGCAGCGTTAGACGAGACCGCTGTTGAAATCATTTCCCAAAACTTACTGGGAGTCTGGAGCTTGACCGACATTTAGTATATACTTCGGATCCCAGACGACAGGTCCCTTTCGGAATTCTTTCATTTTGGGAAGGAAGGTATCCTGGAACCAGTGAAGGTTGGTGAGATCGGTTGTTAGATCTCCCTGCGCTGGACCTGATGTGTGGACTGCTCGTGGGAAGGCGGTAGCGTTGACTGGCTGGAGGGCTAGGTAGTCGTCGGTGACAAGCCCGGCACAAGCGACGGTGAACGGTATCGGAAAGTAGGCCGACACGTCGGTGCCTGCAAGCTCGCTGTAAGTTGCCGCATCGGAAACCCAGGTTGAGGTCCCATGGTTGCCTCGCCAGAATTTGGTAATGTCGTAAACGACTCCATAGACCGCAACCCATCGGTCATCGTCTGCTGTATGGGCTTTCAGCTCGTTCAGCGTCCATGCCTTGGTGAATTGAGGGCACATCACTTGTCCAAGGAAGATGGTCACAAACAGAACGATGCCGCACATCCAGAAGATAATTAAGCAGATCGTCAACTTCTCCCTCCAAGCCATTTGGATGTCTGGTCGTTTCATCCTTCCGACGGACGCGAGCAAGAAGGTGGGAACCCAGAACGTCATCACCCACACAAACCGAACCCACCACTTCCGGGCTGCAGTGGTTGGGACTTCCTCTACAGCGGTGGCTTCCTTGACTTCGAAACCTCGTTCTTTCGAGGCCGGATCGAGGGGTTCTTTATCCATTCCGCTGCCATCTTTGTCCCATGCGCTTCCCCGGTCACTCCATCCGTTTTCCATACTTGGGTCAGCATGGTGTCGGAAGGGATTTGTCGGCGTATCCGGGTAACCACCAGTGACGGGTGTTTGTAAAGTTCCAGGCGAATAGATTGGTGCATTGGCGTCCATGTAGCCTGAGGCACCTCTGCCGTGACCTCTTGGTGCCAAGTCATCCATACTCTCCAGATCACCTCCGCCTGACCAATCCCGGCTCCGCGTCGTGTCGTGCCCTCGTACAGAGCCATGGCCTACTGCACTAGCCGCTTCCTCCTCCTTCGCAGCCAACCGCTCGTCCTTCTCATCGGCTCGGAGCCCATCGTCAATAGCTTTCCAAGCGGTGTAACCCAAGAAGATCCTCCGATGGCCAATCGCGTAATCCAGACCTTCAGTCAGCCAGCCGAGTGGTCGCGTAAATGCACGAATGCGCTCCGCTGCTATCTCCCCAGCACCCTCCAGGTTGTATCGATTGCAAAATTCATCGTGGTCATAATCCACGACGTATTCCACTCTTCGGCGGGCGACTTGGTCGGGCAAAAGAAGACTTCGTATTTGGGATTTGATGCGGCGCTTGTCGAACGAATTGGGAAGGCCGGAGTCGTTAGGTCGAATGCAGGAGACGGTCCACATGGAAGTGCCGTCTAAATGCCGGAGCAGACGTGTGGTGTCAAAGTTGATTTGTGTAGTTACCGGATAGATTTTGGAAGGGTCGAGCATAGGGACATCTTCGGGCTCCGGTAGTGCGTTCGGTATCGATGTAGGCTCACGGAGGATGCGAGAAGACACTTGAGCCTGGACAACGGTGCTTGCATCCTTTGGATGGACCTCCGTAGCCATGCTGGGTCCCGATACCAGCCGAGAGACAAACCCATCGGTGGATCTTCGCAAGACCTGGACAAACGCCGAATCAAGAAGATCGACATCCTTCTCCACGAAGCCGCTAACATCGTACGTGCACGATCCCGAGTAATGATTGATGGCGAATAATGTTCGGCTGGTGGATTGAGGGGGATTTGCGACGAAGGATGAATGTCCAGCGCAGGCAGCCGTGATTTCTGCTAGCATCTCTTCGTCCTTCCTGTCCGAAGTGGACTTTCCCTGTCTGCGGGCTGAGGCAGCCTTCCCCATGATGCCCAGGATACCACCGGGTTTCTTCTGCGTACGGTCGGCCAACTGAGCGCCACGCAGGATTTCCACGCAAGCGGAGTTGTCCATGGTCTCGACGGCAGGAAGAGTGATACCGTCTCCGGTAATTTGAGAGTTATAGCCGATTCCATCTTCAAAGACGTTTCGAATAACATAGGAATGGACCATTTCGTTCGTGAAGTTCACGAGGAACTCGTTGAAGCTATTTTGACCTTGAGCGGCGACGAGAGGTTGAGGTGCGAGAGAGCCGATGGAATTATTGGTACCGCGTGACTGGAATCCAGGATTGTCAAGAAGAACAATCTGGCTGGCCACAGATCCCTTTTGCGTGCTGATGTCGACCTTTGTGTTGGCCATGTCCACCACGAATGCGAATAGGATAGCGTATAGGTCGGATGCGAGTTGATTGACTTGTGCTTTGCACCCATCGGCATTGAGGAAAACTGTGTACACATCCTTCCGGACGTAATTCGTCTTGTTGACGATGGCTTGCTCGAGGTCCTCTTGAGAAACGGCGAGGAAGTGGGCTACACGGGCCAGGACTTCTGGATTCAGCAGATATGCGGACTGCTCGTTGACACCACTGTCCATGAAACGAAGGTTGCCGAGAAGGAGGATGGCGTGGACGAGGTTGAAGATTGAGGACATGACCTTGGGCTTGAATCCGAGAATCTTCATTGCGGCCCGCAGTTCGTCCATTGCCATGGAATCGTCACTGAAGGGGCCGGCAGGAAGACGATAGCAGCCTGACGAGGCGAGGAGGGCATATTCGGAAGGATCCTCCAGTTGGTAAAGGTCGCGCTCCTCCGGCATCGCACCAGCCAGGAATTGGTAGAAGACATGGAAAGAGCGTTCCTCCTGCGACAGGCGGACTAGCCTTGACTTATCTAAGCCGTAGCATAAGGCCTTCGCACCGTGTATTCTGCCTCGTTCCGAGAATTGTAGCTCGAGGTAGCGATGGTATCGGGACGCGGAAGGGTTATGGAAAGTTTTGGCGTTGCCGAAGGATTCCAGGATGGTGATGAAGGATTTGATTTGGTCGGCAACTCGGCCGTCTTTTTTGGAATGAGAGGATAGGCGAAGGAGTTGATTCGTTAACAGCCGGGCACTGTGCGACTTGCCGGAACCTGTAATACCCCTACGAGGTGGCACAGCATACGCGCGTCAGCCTGAGACATAACGAGAAACGCCTGAAGTAAGACATACCTGAACACGACGCTCTGTGATTGACCAGTCCTTCGCATCACAAGGTACACCCTTGAAGCCAATTCGTAGAGATGGGGCTGAAGGTTGTGCTGGGAGTCGGTGAGGTCGCGGTAGGTTTTTTCTTCGTAGTCGGCTGCGCTGGCATCATTAGTGTTCGCGAGAGACTTGAGAGGATTGACGACGATCAAGGAGGTAGATCCTATGCGGGTGTAGGGCAGGTCGAAGCGGAAGCGTGCGTGAAGAAGAGAGAGGATCGCATCGTCTGTCGGATAGACTGTGGTCGCGCCTTGGGCTTGAATTAGAGAGATGAGATCGTGTACGGCCGTAGCGTCTTTGTTGCTTGACGCCATGGCCTCCGATGATCAAGAAGAGAGGACCGGAGAGAGAGGGACGTAGGAGAGGCGGACGATCGATGCGTGCCTAACTGCAAAGGGATGGGACAGACGTAGGCTCAGTTCAGACTGCAAGGTGGCCATCGCGGACATTCTGGAACGTACTCTAAGAAACTAAAGAACGCTGGCTGACCGATTAGAAGGAGTGATGAAGGGTTAAAAGTCGTACGAATGAGATGGTGGAAGAGGGTAGAAAGAAAAAGGGTGGATAGGGAACGGTGGACAGGAATAGGATGGGAGAGGAGACAGCAGAGCCGCGCGCTCAAACTGCTCGTTCCCGCGATATTCTGGAGACGCCGCGTATTGCCGCCGGTCACACCCAGCCCAAGGCACCGCCCTCCCTCCAAGAGTAAATAACAAGCAGCGCGATCTTATTTCCTTTAGATAATGACAGGCAAAATATGGCTCGACTATTTCTCTGATTTAGCACCCTTCCCTCCATCCGTCTCGCCATGCCTCTGCCGGTCAAGCATTTATCGCCAGGTAGTGTTGATGGTGTAGGACCCGCTAGAAGGAGTCGTGAAAGACCTGTTGGGATCAGACTCCCAAGTGACGGCGCCATTGTACTTGCGGATGAACTTGTACTGGAACGTGGTCGAGGCTGGGAGGTTGACGGTGACTGTTGGGAGGAACGAATCAGCCAGAGGCTCACCCAGAGGCTCGTCATCAAGGACACTCACTGCTCCAAGTCGGATAGTTGTTAGTGTTGAGAAGCAAGGCGTTGTTGGGATCCCAGTTGGCCAGCTGGCTCAGACTACCGGTCAAGTAGATATTCTCGCCCCAAACGGTTGTGCCGTATTCGTTGAAGGTGACAGCAACGGTAGAGCC
>WSTX01000110.1:0-20410 GCA_019633405.1 Tulasnella sp. 408 | reverse complement strand
TCACCCACGCGTCGACGGCTGTCGCAATAACAGGCGATTTGGAGGCGGACTGGGTGACTTCAGACATCCGAGTCCAGAAGTCCTTGACATCCTTTTCATGTGTTTTACCTTCATCATTCGGAACGCGAGCTTGGAATTCGGCTCTTGCACCTCGTCTTTTCTTTACCGGGTTAGTTATGCTTCGGCGTGTGCGTTCATGCGGCTTAACGCTCGGTGTGTCTAGCTCGAGATCCTCTAATTTGAGTAGCTCAATCCCTGAAACGTTCGGCGGGGCTAGAAAGACTGGACTAGAAGAGCAGGTTACGTCAAGTGGAACGATGATTTGAGTGTGAACTGGTGCTGGTTCCGCCACTGACGCCGAAGGCTGAGATGGTCCGCATGACGGGGCGGGAAGTTTCGGGACCTAAAATGAATGTAAAGATCGTCCTCAACTATACCGAATGGCACCCACCAAAGAGGACTCTGGAGCAACGAACGGAGGAGGAGGGTTTGAAACAGATTCACTACGTCCACCAGCGGAGATAGATTGAGAGGTCGACAGCAGGGTAGCAGGAGGTTTCCCTGAGCGCTGTTTAGAAGAGGGATCGACTTGGGCTTCGTGGACTGGAGTTAAGCTTGCAGTTCTGTTTAGAGTTGGGGGTGGAGAGTAACCCTTGAAGCAATATCCTTTTCAGTATGGGTGGCGATGAGGAACCGCTTGTGAAGGGACTTGCCTCGTTACCTGCGGCAGCTTTAGAAGCTACCAAAGCAGAGCGTAAATCCTGTACTTCCGTTTTGAGCTCCTTCATATTTTGAAGGAGCTCGCGAGTCTGCCTGGTGCCCTCGCGAACCTGGTGAGACGGTACAGGAATCAGACAACGTTCATCTTTAAGGAGACTCCAAATCACCTCGATGCCGACAAGTTCGATCTGCTCAGTAAGCTGCGAAACCTGAGAACGTGTTAGGATATAGTGTAACCCAATGAAATCCGTGCTGACCACGTCAATCCTGTCATCAGAAGACCAGACCGTTGGGGTCGCGCTTCTAGGCTCCTCAGGCTCATCAACAGCGTCGCCCCCCTAATGAACGCAAATAAGCTCGGTAAAAACCATTTATAAATGATGTCTTTTCTTACAGGATTAGAGCTGTCATCTTTCTTCCAAGTGTATGCCTCAGCAGATGCGAGTGTAGCCGCCAACGTACTTAGAGGCCTCAACGTCTCGCGGAACGCCACGATACCGTGGCGCAGGCTTTCTTGAGAGTCGGTGGTAGACGAAGAGGTAAGAAATGATAGACGTAGTGCGGCGATAAAGGCCTCTAATTCGTCAATTCCGCTGGTCATGGTAACAAATCGATCGAGCGTCGTGTGAGGGCGAGGGAAAGGCGGGGTGCGAGGAACGATGTGCTTACTGCATCATCTGTTCTACCAGAGATTATATACGTGCGATTGCACAGGCACGCTTTGCAAGCGTCAGCTGACCGGGAGGTCCTCAATTTTGCCGCAGATCGACATCATTCCGCCCTGCAAATAACGTTCCTGAGCGGGGTAAAAGTAAACACGGGCTTGCACCTTCTGGACCTTGTGTTTGTAAAGGAGGCGCTGAAGCGGAAATTCCTCAATTCAGTCGGTGGTGGCTGGGGCAAGCGGATCCAGGCGCCCACCTAAAATGAATTGAGAGCGGTTACGGCATCACTCGATACAATCACTTTACAAACAACAACCCTCTCTGATACTGTCCACGTCTTTTTCGTATTTCAGTGGGATATAACTCCCTATAGATCGAGTGGAGCTCTCTAAGACTGCCTTCTAAGTCTCTCTATTTAATTAGAAATTGCTATGGGGATAAGCCCCGGACAGCGGAAACCGCGAGTAATCTACGAAAACCTAGTGGACTACGCGTTTCGCCAACCTATGTTCTATAGACCAACAGCTATTGTTCCACCTCTACATAGGACGCTAGTCATTGGTACACCACCAACAATGTCAGATATTCGGTCGACCGATGACTATAGTTGTTATGGACGTACCAGGGAAGAATCCGCGTCTTGCAACATTTACCTCCCCATACAACCATCCATGAGGAGTGCCCGGTGGCGGGGACAAGATGGCTATGACATCTCCTTGCTGGAAATTAAGATCGCCATCTTTCTTGAAGGGATAACTGGTGTAAATTTGAGCAAGGATGAGATCGGGAGTCGAAGGTGAAGCTCAAAAGAACACGAGGACTCACGGGTTGATGGCTGTCGCAGTTGTGAGGGCATGTGATCCTGAATTTTGGTCAATTTACCTGTCAGCTACCGCCCGAGATCCGTCAGCTGTATGAAAGGGAGGACCCGACATGCCTGAGTTGGCAGTGGAGCTTTGTCGATCTGAGGTCTGCAAAAAGGAACCATCTTAGGGCTACCTTTCGATAAGCGCACCACCTTAGACTTGCCTTGGTAAGTGTTCCTCTACCCATTCCCTTCTTCGCATGACCCAGTTCTTTAAGTTCGTCTCTCAGGTCCCTTGCATCTTTCATAAGCATCTTAATTTGTTTGCTTAATTCCAGAATCTGTCACACAAGAAAACCCGTTAGTATGACTCTTGTTTGTCAAGCGATAGAAGTTTGTGGATTCTCACTGCATTTGTAGCGTCATATCCCTCAGCCCCGGTCTCAGCTCCCTCCGAGTTTGAGTTTGAGTCTGAGCCTCCCTTCTCCTCAGTAAGACCACCCAAGCCCCCCTACAAGTTCATCGTCAGAATTCGTCAGCTGAGACGTTAATGATGCTCAAGGCATACTCGATCCTTTGACCCTCCTCCCAAAACAGAAAGTAGTCGAGCCTGCACGAGATTTATTGAACCTAGACTTGCTTCCTTCCAACGTGGCTGGGCGGTGTCTGGCTCGTGGACTTGATCCCTTGACTCCTTGTCCCCTTCCTGGCCGGCCAATTTGAAAGGTATGGGCAAGAATCCTGGTTCTTCTGTCAAAGAAGAAGGGTAGGGAGTTTATAAGGCCAACACTGCAGTTTATGGGAGCTGGTGGGGGAGAGGAAGGTGCACTGACCTTTGCATCCGCCCGACGAATGAGGATATACCCTTTCTCCGTCTCCGTGACTGCCTCTCCCAGGTCCCTCCCGTTCTTTTATTAATTAATTCTTCTTCTCATCTTCTTCTCGTTTCCTTTCAGCTTCTAATTTTGCCTGTCTCTTTCGCTCCTTTTTGGTGAGCGGTCGTTCCATTTGAACCGACTTTGGGGCCCCCATCGCTCTAGCGTCAGAGCTCTGTGTTTGTAAATCAACCGCCGTTTGATGTCGCATTCCGATGGCTTGCGAATTCCCAGCCAAGCTAAGGTCCCGGGAAGGAGCTGGTTGCGCGGGTTCTCCGGCTCGAGGGGCTATATAACTGGAAATCTGGAATGGACTGTCATAGGGGGAGTCTTGGAAAGTAGGAGCAATGCTAATAGTGCTATTGGCTCGAAAGTCACTGAGACGAGAGGAAGAGCGTTCCATCGATGGTAGTGCGGCAGCAGACCAGTATCCCGCGCCCAGAAACTTGCCATCCATCGCAAGTAAGAGAAGACCGACTATATAAAAGTATGGTCTGGATGCGAAGAGAAGGGATCACGGTCTCAGAGGCAATTGGGGGGTGCTAGAGGGTAACCAATTTTAATGCAACGTTCCCCGGGGTGATTACAGAGAGGAGGCCTCATTCACCTTATATGGATATGCGTAAGCCCTCCCGAGGATAAGTTTTCAACCGCAAATCAGGTACGTACATAGATAATAAGACGTGAGAGTTAGCGCTGAAAAAGGATACTTTGTCAGGGACACGGACCAGACCGGTCCCGCTTTCCAATTAATCTCTGTAACCTTGGGCTCGGGCGCCCCAGCTTCTCTGCCTCGTTGGTAATACTCCGCTTCTCTTCCTGTTTTTACACGGGAAACGCATCCTCTTATTCCCAATGTTCCCCGTCTAAGTCTTGCTACTTCGTTCTTGGCCTCGCATTTGAACACCTCGGGGGAGTGGCTCGGGCAGAAGTCTGAATATCGTCGAGCCATGGCCCTATCGACAGTGTGGCCCGCGAAAGGGCTTCGCACATGTTACCAATCTTGCGGGGCGGCAAATAAAGGCGGATCCAAATATGCCCTCCTGATAACGACTACCCACTGTAACGAAGACGGATGCAGCAATTACGGCGAACAACAAGGATGGGTGGTAGGTCCTCTGCAACGTGGGGGAATATTGAAACAAACCGTGACAAATGAGGACAGTTTGAGTGAACGCCAAAAAATCGTCTAACAAATAAGACACCGCGGATTGAAGTACAATGCATAAAAGAGACGTCCGCTATACCTTTGCTATATCCGTTGCCTGAACGGATTCCTATCGCTAAGCATGCTACTAGACTCGGATGCCACCGTTGAAGAATCAGTAAACATCGGAGTTTGCCAGGTCCCCGCTGTTCAGAAAGACGGAACACTGGACACCGCCGGTGCCCGGCTCTCCCCGGCTACCGGCCATTATCTCCTAGGAAGGAGTCCACGGTTGCCTCACAATCTGTCGACCATAGCCTAGATAATCACAATAGTATATTAGGTTAACATTAACTCTTTGTAAGGAAAGGCCATCATAGCGCCAAGGCTGTTTTGCCTCCTAACCTAGGAAGCGACGTGTGTCTTCGAGGTTAAGACTATCGGACGCTGAAGAAATAAAAAAGAATTTCCAAGGAAGCCATTTGATTATCCTAGGTTAGATAGAAAGGAGCCTAGGCAATTTCTGGCCATGTTCTAGGAGAATTTTATCCAGACTTAGGATGCATCTCGCGATTTCCCTGGTCATCTTAGGCTAAGCCCTAGGTAGAACATCTGTCTACCCTGGAGCGAGACCAATATATCCAAGGAGTACACAGCAACTGCCTAGGCTAATTAGCGAGCCTCTTTAGTATCGCTTCCCACAACAGGCAGGTATCCTTGGGGTCATTGGTGGCGGTAGTTACAGGCATTTGAACCGCATCCCAAGCCAACAACCAATCCCCCTACCTCATCTAAAACGAGGATGGCTTCCGCCAAACATATATTAATGGCACTTGGGGCCCATCCAAACCTGGAGGACTTGAAGATTCATCAAGTCCAGCACTTCCTTGAGCTAGGTACCCGGCTCCTACCAGAAATCCTGGGAAGTGTAAATGCCACAGCCCATTCCTCAAGTCCACCAGCTCTAGCGCCTAAGTTCCAGGAATTCCTATCTTTCTCTTTGAATCTGACGCTGGAGCAAGTCGGTGTCTGCTGGGAGACTTTATACCCCATTCTCACTCGCGCGGAATCCCCAAATGACTTCAGTGCCAACTTCGATGACTCAGCTTTCCTTGAGCACTCTATTGGTATGTTCTAATCCAAATTAAATCTTAAGGTATATTCACTTATAGCATATCTTGTTCATTAGCTGCGCACTCTCTTATGGTTCAAGCGGATACTTGCCAACAGATGAGCTGCGATGCAAAGCTAGTCCACAAGCCGGCCATTCACAGCATTGCATTCACTTTGCGACGTGGAGCTCTACCTATTTTCTGCCCGTCACTTTACTGCACCAGTGAGTTTTGTCCCTGGGTTAAAAGAGAATTGCGCCAGCTGACGGTTAGCCCATGGCTTGACCACCTTAGGATGTTTGACCCGGTACTACTATAATTACAGCGTCACAGAAGCCTCAAATTCCAAGTCACAGAGAATCTATTATGGGGGGATACCCCAATGGATTGAGGTGTCAGATCATATTTTCGTTGATATTGAATTCTGCGAGTGGATTGAGAAGGAAATGGCATTTGCCCAGTAGGTTATCCATACGATGGCTTGACCGCTCTGCTCAGGTTAAGTTTGATAGCTCATCTTCGGAAACAATCGCGCACATTTATCTTCTGACTCATGCCCGCTTACCCCCAAATGACCGAACAACGGCAAGCAAGATGAATGGGGAAATCGTCCTCCATGCATTTTTCATATACGCTCTGCTCCGTGACTCAAGTAGTCGAAATACCCCCTTGAAACTTCCACATCGTGGCGAAAATCGTGTTCGACTCTCGGATGCCCTAGCGGCGCGGAATTTGCGCATGGCTGGTACAGGGCAGGAAATGTGGGCGCATGCCTGCAATCTTTGCATGAAACGAGTTCCTGGCCCTAATGGCTTGCCAAGTACGTTTTGGATCAGTTCAATAGCCATATAAATTTGCTGACTCTGTATACATAGGTCGTATCACAGCGGTTGTGACGGACGGTGTTACCTTGGGCCATCCATGCTGTGGAGTGAAGGATTGCAAGACACCCCTTTCAAAACAGTACCACCGCTACTGCTCTGAGCACACAAGTCATCTCGCTGTATGTGCAATTACGTCATGTACGCGCAACACTTCTGGCGGGTATGCAACATGTGACCTGCCAGGCCACAGACAGTGGGAGATGGACCGACATGCCCAGAACAAAGCAACCCCCCGCCTTAAACAATCATTAAGGCGTGCAAAGGAAGAGTCATCTGGGACTCCAATCTCCATGTTGGATGTCAAAGGCTTGGAGAGCCCTCCATCACCATCACTTAAGGGACGCATTGCAAGGACGTGGACTCACAATGAGCAACTTGCCGTCCGTCCTTGCCAGGTTATCATTGCCCGAGCATCCATGTTTGGATCAGAGGCTGTAAGTGCTGTCAAGGTGAGTCAAGCTCTTCTCAACCGCTCTCTGAGTAATAAATGACCTGAGCCATGTTTCAAGGACTTCCTCAAAGTGACATTTCCACCAAAATATCCCGGATCCTTGCCATCGTATATATTTTACGATGACAATTGCAAGCTAAGGGAGCACCTTGTAGCGTCCAATGACACTTACCTTCTTGGCAAAGTTGGATTGGTAGTGGATGTCTTCCACTTTTCTCGAAAGCACAAGCAAACCGATATCCACTGTCAAACGTATTGCAATCCCTCCAACTATCCCGAGCTGATGGGGTCTGAGGGGACATGGATATTTAACTCATCAGCTGCAGAGCAGGTAAATGCATGGTTTGGCGGGTTCCAGTCTATAGTGAGGGAGATGAGTCCGGAGCGATATGGGTTCTATCTTGACGAGATGATAGCGATTCGGAATCGATTCATGGTTGGTGAGCTAGAGAGAAAAGGGCACAAGCCACATGTTGTCCCACTCTCAGTTTTAGAGGCAGAAACAGACCTTGATTAGGATCTAGATATTGTATATCGAGGAAAGAAAAGCTCTAATTATCAGCAGATAAAAGCAAATGTTGATTGTACCCCTTTCATCTCATTTGTCGGTTCGCGTTGCCAACAGTTCTTTGCTCGAAGCTGTTGGAAAGGGTGATCTCAAGCCTCCTTTTGTGTTGAATGGCTAGAGATTATTTCAACACGTATGTACTAGCCGCCAAGATCCCCTGACAGACAATGTTGGAGTGATAAGACTCAATGTGCGAATGGGTTGTGCGACAGAGGCGACAATAGGGGGTCTCTGACAGTCAAGAAACATAGTTTGAATGGTATGGATTGCTCAGTGGGCGAGCGAGTTGTGTCGGCGGAGACGGCAGAGGCGAGAGGTGGCTCTGACAGGCGACCCCGATGGAGAGAGGTTATTCAATCATAATGGTGAGAAACTTCGGTGCGACAAGGGTGGGTGCTCACTGAGATTAGCTACGGCCTAAGATCAGCACACTCTGCGAGCATATGCATGACGTCCCTTTTGCAATTGTATGGCCCAACCCCGGAAAAGTGAAATTGAGACTCGCCAACGCGTAATTCCGCTAGTCAAAAAGATTAGAGCAAGAAAGAGCAGTCCATTAATACGATATAACTACAAGGAGGCAGATTCTTGGACTGGAAATAAGAGACAATCGCCCCCAGGGAGGAATGAATTAGAGCCTATCAGCTTATAAAAGTATTTTGAGCATGCTTTAATCAGCATTTCAAACTATCCGCGCAAGTTTGAAGACCGGCTAATATGGCAAGTTCAGAGCAAAAAATTCAACAGGGCGAGGAATGTGGCGTCCTGTCGGATCAGCCCGTTGATGAAGTAGGGATCCAGTCGAAGCATAGGATTGCAATTCTGGGTGGTACCAGCAAATCATGCATATAGATATGATCGAATGGATGCTTTCTGCTCACTCAGATGATGGCTTAGAGGCCATTTAGAAGGTCGATTTTGCTTCTCACCCACAATAGAGCATGTTGTAACAGAGCGTCTGATTTGGACTTACCACCGGTCTCTTCAATTGCTCTCAAATACCAAGAACACACAATACTATCCATACCAGAGACCTGTGTAGAGGGACAGTTGATGAGGGGACGGTCGACACACCCATCTACTGGTGCTCTTTGTCTACACTCAAGGTTGACCCGACTCGACAACGTGTTTGCAAAGCTAGGATCCTCTCTGCTCATTACGGCGGCGAGCCGAGAAGGATTGGCCCACCGATGGAGGCATTGGGCCGAGCCGTGACCGAGTCATAGTGCCGTTCCCGTGGGTGAGCTGGGAGATGTGCATGAACTTGAAGGTCAGGCCAGCTTAAATTTCTGTGACGCGCCCAATTCAGTTACCACACAGAGAAAGCTTTTGACGTTCGGACTTAGTGACGGAGACGAAGAGGACCCTCTCGCCGTGACGAATGTCTGAGATTGCACGGAGGAGCTATATACATATCATGTATTGCTGAGAACTACCACCAACTGCCTACTTGAAGACAGGATGATGTTGGCTGCCCTCTACGAGTGGAAGGGAGACTTGCGGACACTTACTTCTGCCGATCGTGCCCTGAAACATCCCGGTCAAGTCCGAAAAGGGTCCGTGATCTATCGGACCCCCAACCGTCACGCTATGTGACGTTCCCATCCGACAAAACGAAGCTGTCCACAAATGCTTTCCATAGGTTCAGGTGGGTGTTGGTGGTCGTTCAAGGCCGCCTGCCCGTGGTCGGGAATTAGTAATAGCTGGTAGTGTTGGGCAAAGCTGGCTGGGCCGGGCTTGGGCGAGCTTGAGCCTGACCTTGGTGTGGGCTCCAGCTCAAGCCCTGTCGATGAAGCTCGGCCCAAGCCGACCAAAGCTTGGCTCGAGCCCGGCATTATTACCAAAAGGAGAAATGAGCGGTCCCCAACCGCGTGCAGCGGGTGCTTGCCGCCTATCTCCGTAATGGGACTAACCCTAAAAGAGAACGTTCCTGAGGCGTTGATAAGCTTGAGCCCAGCGAGCGAGCTTGGGCAAGCTGAGACTCTGGGCTCAGGCCCGGCCCACTCACTGGGCTGGCTTGAGCTTGGGCTGGCCCGAGCTGGCCCGAGCCTGAGGCCAGCCCTGGCACAACACTAATAGCTGGGCTGGTCGGGTGGTTTTGTTGTTGCCCTGGTGTCTAGACACCCGCTCCTCCGCGAATTCATTCCCGTAGCGACGCGTGTCAAGCAGCCCAAGAGGGTGCACGCAAATTCCCAAGAAACTGGTGTCATGAGTCCCTCCACTCACAAAAACGGATGCACCGAACAGGAACGGCACCTGCGAGCGGTCCTCAAAATGCGTCCTGAGCGGCGCAAACTTTAAATTGTTATTCTAAACTTTAGCCGCTCGCGACACAGCTGGGCGCCACCCCGGTTTGACGCATCCGTTTCCGCAAGCGGCGGGGTACTGAAGGAACGGGGATTCAACTTCACCCGTTCGCACCCGACTCTACGCACGTCGTAAACATGGTCACTTTCAAGGAGAAATAACTCCGCAAGAAACACGCTCTAACATATCTCATAGCTGGTTGTATCGCCTGTCCCGCACATTGGTGGAATCTTCTTAATCACGTGACATGTCGGCACGTCGGTCCCAACATTCCCCCATTTGAATGCCAGCCTGTCGTGTCCATGGGGTTCCTGGAAACAACTTCGGCCGACCGCGGCGGAGCGGTGTCATCGATGACAAAAGTGACGATGACGGCGATGGCAACCGCCACGGTAAAGCTGATATGCGGATAAGTCCATATGGATAAGAGCAATAATAGGCCACGCTCATGATAAACAAAGGGTTCTGGCTGACGAACAGCCCTAAGCCAATCGGATGAAGAGAACGATCAGCCATGGGGTGGGAATATCACGTCCAGCTCCAGCAATATCCTCCTACTACCTAGAGTCGGGGATCGGCGCGACTTGCATTTTTTTCAGTGTAAACAACACCTAACATACTAACCCACTTTCGACTTAGAGTTCTAGACCCGGCATGATCACCCGAACCTCGACGAAGTCTAGCCTCAAACAAACTACAAATACAAACCCAACGCTGAAGCACTCTAAGTTCGGCAAGCGCTTATTCTCTTTTTTCTAGCTGAGAAAGCTGATGCGGCTGCTGAAGTTCCAGCCATGGTACCTACTGAGCCAGAAACTGGCGACGACGGAATGTAATCTGAGCCCACCGAGGAAGAAAACCCTTTAGGGGCACAAGTTGCAAAGAAGAAGTTACGTTACTCGACTGGTGTTGGTGTGACGTATCGCACGCAGGGGTACGATACCTGGAAATCGCTCGGGTTTACCGGTCCGTTTATGTTTCAATACGAGTTCGGCGAATTGTCGCACAACGATGCAACAGCCACGCGACCAGTCTATTGACAAACCAGAAATCGAATTCAATGATTTTATCCGCAAGGATGCATATGAAGAGGGCGAAGAGCGAACGAAAGAGTCTAATCGAACGCATAGGCCCGTTCGATGACCGTGTCCATCTTATGACATCTTATGTCAACACGGGATGCGAAGAAAAAGAAGAAAAGAGCAAACATGTTAGGCATGCTCAATTCTTGTTTCGCTCGTTTGGTGGCCTCGTGCCTGACGGCGCTCGACCTGAGTTCGGCACGAAATTGATCCGACCGAGCACACGGGACGAAATGCGGGGTCGCTCGCTCAATGGACGGGAAATTTGATTGGTATTCCCGTTGGCTCGTTCTACGAAATCCAGTTGTAATAAAATACGCTCAGAGATGCCTCCTTGGGCGACTTTACAGTTCAGCACAACCCTCTAGAGCATTGCGCCATCTTTTCGCGGGTCCGTTAGGCAGGAGATATGAGCCTTACAGGACGTGATGGGCGACTGGGTAGACAATCGTGGGGCCAAACATATTCGCATTTTCCACTCGACGCGCGTCGAGCTGCTCAAAAGAGGTGCTCGCAAATTCTTCGCTCAGCCGCTCACAAGGGTCTGCTTGCAAGGGGGTGTGGGGGTACGATGCACCCGTTTTGATGAGCGGTGGACTCATGACACCGGTTTTGAGCCGCAAGCTGTGAGCACCCCTCCCCCCAGCTCGCGGCGCTCGCGAGCGCGACGAGCGCTCAGCGAACACCCCTCCCTGAGGTTCCCCATCAGCCCATTTACAGTATCTAAGCATGCTGGACTTTCGCGGAATTCATTTATGGTATGCTTTTTATGCGTTCTATCTAGTTTTCACAGCTCCAAATGGTTGAAAAGGGATAGCGGAGGAACGGGTGTAGAACGTCTACGGACGAACAGGAACCGTCCGAATGTTCTGAGAGTTTACCCATGCTCATCAGCGGACTTCCAAAACCCTCGCGAGCGAAACCAGGTACCGGGCGCGAGTGAGCGAGTGCATTTTGAATTGAGCATGGCTTAAATTAGAGGTACATGCAAAATTCCCAAGAAACTGGTGTCGTGAGTCCCTCCTCTCGAAAGTTTGGGTGCACCGAGCAGGTACGGCACCCCGCAAGCGACCATCAAAATACGTTCTTTTCGAGCGCCCCGGATTGAGCGTCCCTAACCGTGAAAGAAAGAGGTCCAATGCAGGGCCAAGCTCTTACGGTATTAAGGGCAGGGGTATAGAACCAGGTACTCGCCCTGATAAAACCGAACAAATCCATCGCGATAGGGAACTCGCTGAGCAAAAGCAAGCGAGATTGTACGAGGATGAGGACAAAAAGAAACCCCTCGTGAACGATTCTAATAGTAAATGGCTCACCCGAAAGTATCAAATGAAGAGATTCTTAGCGGACAAAGTGGGACGTCATTACATGATGTTCACAGCTAGAGATCTAAGGAAGAGGACTGTCGATAATCGAGCGTTATTCAATAATGGCTTTCCTATCCATTTCCGAAGCTAGATGAGAAGTAAGTTCAATAGCTGTGTGCAGAGTACACGCACTACTCGAGAGTTCCTCAGGAAATTGAGGACACTGGGGGACCGTTTGACGGACATCAGCGAGGTACAGATACGTCTCAAATACTGGAACGGGTCTAATCAATACCTTCTTCTGGAGTGGGCAAAAGCAGGGCTTGATCCCGAGACAAGTACCCTAGCCGAGCTAAAGTCAGCTGCAGAGAGATTCGAGATGGCCGAGGCCCTTCGAAAGAATGAAGACAAGCGTTCTACAAAAACGGACGGACAGTCAGTGTCCGTGTCGAAGTCAGGAAAAAAAAGCTCGAAGCGAAAGGATAAAGCTAGGTGATGCTATGTAAAGAAACAGGGGAACCGTAAATGGAAGAAATACGACTGCAGCAACGGAAGCGGTAATACCGAGCCCAGCGCTCGAGACAAAAAGTCTATCATGCGGGTGAAGGACGGGACGTTCGTGCGAGAATGGGGAGGCTTACCAAAGCCGAAAAGCGAACTCAGGGCAGCCAAGAAGTGCTTCCATTGTCAGCAGCCCGGCCACCTCGCAAAAGACTGTCCAGAGAAGAAAACCATCCGTCCATCCGTTGGCGTCATCTCTACCATCTATCGACTCTCTACATTCGTCTATTAACGCGATATCGCTATTATCCATGTCCGTGCTGCGACCTCCTAGACGCCTATGCAGGTCACAACCTGCCGGTCCCAGTCCCTATGGTCAGTACGAGCTCTCTCAAACGACGAGCCCGCTCTCTCCTAATACTCTAATAACAGATCTGGTTACCGACCCAGAGGAAATGATGGGCCATCCTCTGGACGCACGGGAAGCATTGCGGTTCGCTCGAGAGGCACAGGACGAGATCAATCGCACTCCGCCCGGTCCAGAATACAAATTTATCAGACCAGATGATCCAGAGCCCGGTCAACCGCAAGGACCGAGATACAAGGGCTACGCCAGGCGAAACGGTCGTTCGATAATACTATTCGATAATTACACAAGGCAAGGGATCAACGTCAACGTCGATCGAGACACCCCCATCCGCAAGGTCGTCGAACCCATCATTCAACAGCAGTATCTTGACTTCGTTAGCGGCAGGTTCAGCGACGACGTCGTCTGGCCCAGAGTACGGCAACGGCTATTAGCCATGCTGCTCGATCCAGTGACGGGTCTCTTGCTCACCAAACAATCGACTAAGCAGTTCGAGGTTCGCCGAACGCTAGACCCGGAGCTGATCGCCATCGTCGACTACAGGGATATCCCCGAGAGAAGGGGAGACACCCATCCCGTCTATATCATCCGACTCCACTGGCTCATTGGAGATTTCAATCTCGTCCACTACGTTTACAAGTGCTCCGTCATCTCCGATCGAATCCGGGCTTCGCTGTATAGATCCGTCGCTCGGAACCAGTTTGACCGACTCCACAGGAATCCTCGCGTCGGGCCACTGAACCCGAATCGATTCTCGATCTCGATGGGCTCGCCGCACACCTGGTGGATTCAGGACACGTTCCTTCAGCGACAATTCGTCCTATACGACTACTTCGCATGGGATATGGCATTCGATATCGGACGATGGTATGAGCAGACGTCTTCCGTTGTAAACTATACAGAAGAAGAGTTCAATGACGCCCAAGGTTGGTACAGTCAGCCAGCACCTCCCGATCCAGGCGCTAATACGCTAGACTCATCGTCACCTCAACCGATAGGCAATGTTGTCGGTGGGGATAGGGAGTACAATATCGACGAGCCTGATGAGTATTCCGATTCAGAAGGTGAGTTCGAGTTTTTAGGTAGCTACGATGGCTCGTTATTATCTAAAAGAAGCCCTCGTCCGTATTCGACCGGACCGGGACGACAACACAGCCCCGTCGCTATCGGCGATCGAGGGAAGCTTGAAAACAAAGCCAGTCTTATTTCCTAAAAAGTCCTACTACCTCAGAAGAGACTGGCGACGAGTGTAGCGATGAGTCGTCTTGGGGCTCTTTACACGGGTGCACCAGCGAGATGACTGACGCCCATGATTCTGTCGTAGATCTGTCCGGCGGCAACGGAGATACTGTTGTTGCTGTTCCTAGTTACATCGCTCCACCGTATCTTCTTTCTTCCTTGTTGGTAAGTGCAACCAAGCCCTCATCGTCCAGAAAAGGAAAGCTTACGGACTCTTGGTCGAACAGACTTGAGCTTAGTGAGACGGACCATAAAGGGGCAGGATGTACATATGGGCTCAGGATATACGTTAATAAGAGTAAAGGAATATACACGGATCTAGCGAACTAGAGAGCTACCCTTGGTTTGGGCCACAAGATCAGCCAAGGTCGAAAATTTTTTCCATCCACCGGTCCAACGTTCTTCTCCCAGTTTCTGGTGAGCGCTATAGCCATTGGGCTCCTGTTGCTCCCAGGAACGAAGTGAGCGGAAGTCCGCATCCCGCCATCGAAAGAGCCCCGCCGCTGAGTACCAAACAAGGGAATACCGCTTTTCGTCCGGTCCTATGGGAATCGTCTCGTGCGTAATCACGGCCGAGGGAAAGAAGATCACATCGCCGGGACGCATCTCGATGATAAGACCAAGCTCGTGCAGAACGATGTGACCGCCGCGCTTGGAATTGTAAGGGCCAAGCGTCTTGATTGTGCAAACCCCGCCGTTTGCCTTGTTCTTGATGTCGCGGTGTGATTTGCATATGGTTTGCGGGCCGAGGTTGGCAGTTAGCGAGGCGAAAGGTAGAGCTTCATCCGCATCCCGGGGATAGACGAGGTCGAGCAAGGGCTGGCGTTCAAGAATCCCATGGTGGCACTCCGCATAGTCACGGTGTACCTTCGGAGCCCATGTTTTCCAGCTATCTGATGGAGGATGGGAGGTTAGGACGCAGATATCGCAGAAAACACGGAGGTCTCACCTGTCAGAGCTTGTGTCGTGTGCACATATGCCGGGAACTTCAAGAATTCCTCCCAGCAGGTGCGTTCTGCCCTATTTTGACGTCGATTACACGGTTTCTGTGGCACAATATATGGTCAGAGCTGTTCCTTGCACCTCAGACCAGCTGAACACACCCTTTCTCCACCCCCATAGGAATACCCCCAATGCGCCCAGGTATGCTCACCGCGAGAGACACCAGAAGGTGTACCTGTCTGACGAGGCAGCTTTCGCGCAAGTTCCTCTAGAGCGATACTGAGCTCCGCATTCTGGGCATCCCAGCGTGCCTCGTTGGCCTTGCCACCCACAATCCCGGTCCTCCAGCCGATGATGCGGTCATCGCAATCGAGAAAAAGGGCTGCTCTGGGGAATGGTAAGATGGTTGAGGTAAAATAATCGAAGGTAGTTTGTAGACTTACTCTCCAGATGAATGAACAAGCCTATACCCAGATCGGAGTAAGCTGAGCAGCCGCGGGTGGGCCATATCGTCCACCCCAGGAGGGAGAGATCCAGAGGAACAGGCCTGTGGGGAGCTAGGCAGGTGGGAGGGTGCTCTGGCAGATTTGGTAGATCCCATATAGCCTTGGGTGGAGTGCGGGAGGGAGGTGCTGGCTAGCTTCGATGCGATGGTTTCGGCCTTGCGATATAGCGCCCGGCGTTTGGATAGGACGCTAGGGACCTTGGCCTTCCGGCTTGCACGTCGCCGACGGTTACGGCGCTGCTGGCGCGTAGATGGGTCGGGTTCTAGCGCAAGAGTTTCTGTCAGGGAACTGCAGAGGGGCGGACATGCGAGGACATCACATACGAGCAGCTTTCTCAACAGGCTGACTTGGAGAGACACGCCGCGTCTCAGCTGCGACCCCATCCAGCTTGTCTGCGATCTCCCGCTTGCGTTTGGGGAGTCTGGTAGCACTGGAAGGGGGCTCTGCCAAGCAAAAGGTTGAGAGGAAGGCGGGCAACGAAAATGCAAGTTCGTACACACCGTTCGACAGCGCCATATCTTCTAATGTGGGAGGGCCTAGGTACACGAGCGGTAAAGGGATCAGAACGAAGACAAAAGGGGCAAAGCGCTGGGAAACCACGAGCTCACCCATATCGAGTGCCAGAAAGTCGTCCTCAAGTCCCAGCTCAAGCTCAGACCCCCAAAACCACGGCATCGGCCGCATCGTCAATGAGATCAGGTGATATCGAAGCCAAATCCTCTTCTGCCTTGCGTACGAGGTCCTGGAGGCGGCAGGAGGACTTGGTGCACACGAGGCCATCCTAGAACGGGTCCTCGTTAAACCGTCAGCGTGCAGGTTGAGAGGAGGAAGACGGACCTCGGCATTTCCCGAAATGGATGCAATGGGAGGCATGGCCATATGCTGTTCCAGCGAGCGCGATGCAGGGAGGAGCGGTCTGGATGCGGCGAAGAGGTCGAAGGAGGAGTTGGGCGAGTAGAAAAGAGCTGCCGCAAGGTCCTGCTAGTCCGGCGGGACCCGCGAGATCGACGCAAGGCAGGGACGAGGTAGACGCGAGAGCGCGTAGGCAGAAGATACAGAGGGGGGATCTAAGAGGCTGCCTTCGAGGCTGCTAGTCCGGCGGGACCCGCGAGGTCGATGAGGAAGCGGAGGAGAGGGAGGACGTAGGAGGGGAAGGGATACGGGGGGAGGACGGATCGTTTGAGGTTCTACTTTTGAGGCCAGAGCTCCTTCACGATCGAACGGACGCCCGTGTTGTTTTGTTTTTTTGATCCCCCTTTTGCCTTTTTGTTTTTTGTTTCGTCTTTGTTTTTGGCTGCCACCTGTCAACGCGGGTCTTTGTTTTGCCCATTTGAGTTTCGATGGTGGCGCGGCGGGATCTGGTCGTAAGGGTTTGAAGGGTGCACTCGCTATTGTCACACCGGTAACTTTACAGTGCCGAAGGCAACTCAATTAGCTTATCGTCGTGTAAATACAACTCTGGCGGAGATATGGCGGATATTTGGCTGATCATCGCATCGCCAACAAAGGGAATAACGTACACGGCCCGCAATTTGACATGACGAATTTGAATTGTACACGGCCGAGGATCTGTGTGCTGGCGGAGGACGGGCTTCAGGCTGCTGAATTCTAAACTTTAGCCGCTCACAGGGCGCCGCCCCTAATTTGGCGCATCCGTTTTTGGCAGCGGTGGGGTGCTGAGTGGACGCAGATTCAAATTCACCCGTTCGCACCCGAGTCCACACATGTCGTAAAGATGATCGATTTTGAACTCCGCAAGAAACATGCGTTTGTTATAGCAATGCTCAATTTAGTTTCGCTTGTTTGGTGGCCTCGTGCCTGAAGACGCTCGGCCTGAGTTCCGCACAAAATTGATCCGACCGAGCGCACAGGATGACATATAGCTTGCTCTGGGTCCCATTTGGGGAATTCAAGATTTTCGGGCAGTCTAGACGGTAAACCTTTTTCAGAATGGCTCCGAGGCTAATATATGCGCACATTCAATACCATCTCTCGTAGCTGGTTATATTATTGCCTGTCACGAAGTGGCAATTCATGTCTGCATTAGTCGAATCTACGCTAATCACGTGACATATCGACGTGTCGGTTTGGATGTCGTGTCTATGGGTGCTTACAATGGAAACAACTTCGGCCGACCGCGGTGGAGCGGTGCCAGCGACAACGAGGGCGATGGCAGCCCAGAGGTGAGCCATTGAGAGATAGGGGCAAGTGGAGCTCATGTGTGACTGAGTTGGGTCGGACTCACGCACTCTAACACACGGAAAAACAACGAGCCGTAGAAAACACACCTGGCCACAATAGATGGCAGGAATATATTCGCGGAGAAACGGCTGTCTAGCGGAGGAACAGGTGTTGAAACCCGTTCCTCCACTATCCCAACTATGGAGGATATACGTTTGGTATAGTAGTAAAGATCGGTACGGCCACGCGGTTGTACGGGTTGCCAGAACTGGTCTACTATGGCGCTTCCAGAAAGTGGTTGCGGCGTCGGTCAGCTTGCAATTAGGATTGCAACCCCGTCTTCCAGTTCTTCGAGTCGTGTATTTTGTATTTCAGGAACGTTTACCCTTCTTATTTCAGCGCCCTCAGCCGCTAATATAGATAGCGGGAGAACTTAGGAGCGTACCCCAGTCATGTGCATTTTGGCGGTGGGAGAGTACAGTTAGGGCTGTACTCAGTACAGTGGAAGGCCCTTGTTCGCGTGGAGCCAATCAGGCACCACATACATACGACTTGGAAATGGGCCACCTTCCAACCTGCTATTGGCTCGCAAATGAGACCTCAGTAGCCCAAAACGATAATTCAAAAGTGGACGAACGCAAGGTTGAGGTACATTGTTTATCTAAAGCCTCCTCCTTATACACAGAAGAGGAAAAGGCGCGGATAGAGCATAAGCTCGGGCCTCGAAGTCACGTTGTGAGTTAGAAAGATAAATAAAAGTTCTGCAGTTATTTGCGGGCATGCGGTTGACCATGCTTATTTGGCGGTTGAACTTGGGTTTCGGTGCTTGTCAGCCTGTTCATTGTAAGTGGTCAGTGAGAGCGCAACACAAGGAGCTCATGCACCGCTTCATTAAGCCCAAGCGCTCACGAGTTTATCCCATGACAAGTCCCTTCTGGTGAGCAGTTTGAAGCACAAGCTTCATCGTACTCTTCCAGCTCTCAGCCCCCTGCTCCAGTATCGTCGCATCCTTGATGTCAGCCATGGAATCGCTGTCGAGGCCACTCAATATCCCCTTGTCAACCATCCCCTCCTCTCTCCAGTTGTCAAGTCGCTTAATAAGTTCGTCCGTCCCGTTCTTTTCGATTTCGTCGATAGCGGTGCTGAAGTAGTTCAGGTTACTGAGCCAGCTGCTACCAAATCCGTAGAACGCTTGAAGCTGATGGTCCTCAGGGAACGTTATGCTCCCCTTCAGGAGATTTTTAACCTGGGTTGGTCTCCCCTGAAAGCCTGGATCTGGGTTGATCCAAGGAATGATGTCTTGATTCGAGTGTTGGCTCTTAAACTGGCGGCGGATTTCGGCTTTCAAGCCTGCAACGGCAACCATGTTCTGAAATGAAAGCTTGATAACCTTCTTGGCACTCTTTTCTTTGTGAAGTTCCCGGATCATGACCATGGTGCTGTGGTCGTGGAATTGAGCATGAAGGTATCCGATGGCACAGCGGTCGCGCTTCCTCTTCTCCTCGTCCTTCTGCGCCTTCTTTTCGGCCTTGGAGCGAGCTGCAGCATCCTCGAGAACGGTATCAGGGATCTGAACTAAATTTGAGCCTTTTTCTTTGTTTCTAAGAGCCATTACGATGGAGCTTGGCTTACCCATTCCTCGGCGAAGAGTTTCACCCGGAAACCATGGGCATCCCTCCCATATGGAGTAACACCAACCGCCCCAAATGCAATCTTGTATTTCACATCCAGATATTGATATACTTGCCCCTCTATAATTGTTTTGATGTCCGAGCAAGCTGGGGTGTTGCCTCGTTCGACCCTTTCCAGCTTTGCAAACCACGTGACAGGGGTTTCATCGCCCTCTGTATCAAAGAACGACTCAGCTTCGACACCGAGTCTCAGAGCTATAGTGAGAAAGTTGAGAGTTGCTCCTTTGAACCAAGTCCACGGACTTACTGTGCATGAATGGGGGCATTATCTTGTCTAGAAGGCATGCTACCAGGTGAGGCGTTTCCGCCATCTCCACCCCATCCTCTACGACGAAAGCCTCGAACCCTTGTAACACAGCTTGGGAGGTGGTCTTGTCTGCTTGAACTACCTGTACATAGAGGTTTCTAGGGAGAGGAGGGCTTGCGCCGGATGTGGCATTGGCCATGGGAGTTGATGTCACCGGTGCAGTCACGTCTGTGGAAATGGTCGGAGCTGACTCCTGTAGAATGATACCTGTCAATACAAAGGTAAGCAGTGATGGGGCGGAAGGGCGGCCCTCACATTCAATGTTGGTGCATGGCTCCACTCGGCAGGATTGACCCGTCCTTTCTGAACAAGATCACGCAAGACTTTGTAAAACTCTTTTTCTTGGGGGGTAAAGGTGGAGTCAAGTTCATCGCTAAGGCTGGTTACTGCCTCCCAGTTGACGTATATGGCAGGGTTGGAGGCCTTCTTTGCGAGCGCGTTCTTATCCTTGACGTTTGGGAGGGTAGGGAGCCCGAATGCCGCACGATAGAGCCTCTGAAGTTAACATTAAAATGAATGAGAGACTGCAAAATCAAATGACTCCATCATTCAGTGCATACCTTGCCATCTGGGAGGGTCAGCTTTGACGATTTCCTGTTCAGGGAATTAGCAATCGCTGAAGCGAGGTAGGCATTGGTAAGGCTCCAACCGATTCCTTTACATACCGGTTATAATCGATTACAACTGGTTATCGTTTATATTAATTATGGGCCTCTACATATTTTCCGTGTAATCGATTATTAGTGAGTAACT
>WSTX01000109.1:0-20467 GCA_019633405.1 Tulasnella sp. 408 | reverse complement strand
AAGTACGGGTGTTCCGTGATGTTGGCCATCCACACTCCGCGCTGCCCATGAGACGCAGAGATGACGCTGAACGCGACTAGGGCTCCGAGATACCCGAAGGTGATAAGCCAGTTCAGCCACGCAAGTGCTTGGCCGGCTCGATATTGGTTGCAGATTGAAGCTGCACCGGCTGTGGAACGGCGAAGTTCGTTGGGGACCGGTTAGTCGACGCCGATCCGCGGCATAAGGAAACCACGTACGTGCAGTACTGAAGCAGCCTCCTACGCTGCCCATTGAAGCGTAGCAGCCAGCTGTTGCGACCCAGAATACCCAGAGGAAGCTTATCCAGGCGATCTCGAACCAGACGGTGGAAGTGAACTTGAAGACGACAGCGGCTTTAGCAGACCGAGGGTTACGGATGAAGTGGCAGAACATACCGCTCCTCGACGGAAGAAGTCCACTACGAGACTGACAGCGATGAAAATGATGGTGAACAGACCCGTAGCAATGCCGAGAGCATACGCCGCAGGCACGCCAATGCTTCCGCTATGGGCCGCTAACGATGCTGAGAGCCTAGCGTGGATCAAGAGGAATCAGCAAGGCAGACATGCGAGTGCTTTGAAACAGCTTACGCTAATTCGATTAAAGAAAATAGTCCCAATGTCCCTGTGAAGACGTTCAAACGCGATACCTGTCTCAGTCCTCTGTTGGGGTCGCCCTCGGGCATGAGACATCTGCTCACCGAATATTGCAAGTCGGACAATCTTATAAATCTCCATGTTATGGCGTCAAATACAAGTACAAGCGTAGGAAGGGAAAAGTTGACCCCTCTGGTGGTGGTTGAATTCGGTAAAGTTCTAGGAAAGGGGCACCGCCTTGAAGGGTAATGTCGGAGGAGTTAACGGACTCCGAGGCGCAGCTCCGTTAACGCCGAGCACATGACGATGCTGACGAATTCCTAGAACATGTTTAGCTAATCACTACAATTGTGAAGGTAAAAACCTCGTAGCTGCATATTAAAGTACAATGCTTTCTCATACGTGTATCATCGTTAGACAATGACGCAACCTTCCGGCCGGGCCGCTGCCGCATCTGGACTCTCAACCGTGACCCTCTTGGGAATTTCGCGGAGAACGCCACACAACTCGTCCTCCATGCCAGAATCCAAGACGTCTTCGCTCCATTGGCTCTCGGGGACGCCATCGGTGGCGCCTCCAAGGTCACGAGGTATAAACGGAGGGTCGATAACTGACCCTTCAGCAGTGTCGAGTTTGTAGAAGCAGACTTTCGTTCCGAAAGCGCTGATACCATACAGGGTTGAGATAGGGCAATCTCCTGCGATAGATAGTGAGGCGTCGAAAAAGAGAGGGAATCGATCAACTTACCGATGAAATCGTGCAAGCGACGTCTCATCTGGATGTCGGCCTCTTCCCGCTTCGAGATATAGCGCAAGTTACTTGGCCTCTTGTTAATATCGACGAGCAGAAAAGGCTTGTCGTCAAGATATACGTCCAGAGAAAACGAGAGGTATAAACCGTCTCTGGTGCTTGACTCTTGGAAGTTGGGAACGACGGTGAAGTCGTTTTCTTCTGGAGAAAAAAGGGTATAGAGAAGTTTATTCCATGGTCCGAGGTATGCACTCCCCTCCGCGTTCGGTGCAACAAGCTCGAATTGACGGAGGACCTGGTTAGGCCAGACCATGATATCTGTGATGGATGTCACGGTCCACTCAGGACTTCCCAGTTCGCCGATGTGATCTCTTCGAACTCCGCTTCAGCAACACGTGACGGCCACACCAAGCTTGATCTCCCATCTTAGGCGGTCCCGCGGGGCAACATGGTTTTCGGATCTCATCACCGTAGCATAGCCTGTCGGAAAAACGGAGAGGGTTTGTCGACAGCGGCATGTCGGGTGACCATCGAGCAAATACCGTCCAAATTCAGCCACCGCTTTCATTCCACCTTCTTTGAACGACCTGTCTCACCATTCCACCGCTAAATCTCCAGCTCCGTAGTGTCATGGACTATATAAGTGCTGTATTTTTTTTGCCTGTTACTGCCTTTTTTAGGTCCTACGTTTGCTGGTCGCAGTATGGCCCAAAACACGCTTCTTGCGGCAGCGTATACGTAGGAAGATTTTCCCATACCTCCTCTTCCCAAACAACCCCGTATATTGACAGAATAGAACAGCCTAAACATAGACTACAATACGTTCTACAGCAACCCAAAATATATACGAGACAAACTACACCCCTCAGTGCGCAACGACGGTGGAGAAGACCTTGGCGTACAAAGCCGCATCCAAACCGAGCGCCGAGACGAAGTTGAACTTGGCGTTGACTTTCAGCAGGAACGCAACGATGGCCTTGCAGATCGCAGCGTCTGAGGCCACCTTGAGGTCGATTCCGAGGGAGACCGCAAGGCGAGAAAGCACACCAAAGTCGTTGGCAATCCACGCATCGACGATTTGGAGCATAGTTTTGAGGGTGAGCTTGATGGCCACAGCAATAAGCCCGGTGGTCGACGCGATGCAAGATTCGATGTACGCCTTGAGCGCAAGCTTGATGGCTACGGCCGCCGAGGCGCAGGTGGCGACCTTGGCATCGAGGTGGAGGCAGGTGACGACGCTCACGAGGGCCGAGACGTGGACACGAATGAGAGCTTGGAGGTCGACGCAGGTGGTGTTGGCCACAACGATGGCGTTCTTGACGAAGAGAATGATGTCGGCTTTGACTTTCGTGGCGAGCTGGATGTCGGACTGGATGCAGATGGCGATGAGAGCTTTAAGGCACGCTGCCTCGGTAGTGGTAAAAACGGCGACATCGATACCGGCCTTGACGAAGATATCGACTCCAGTGCTGACAGTTCCCGCGATGTAGGCATCAAGGTTCATGACCAGTTTGGCCAGATCGGCGGTGCTCCAAGTCTGCACCTCGGCCCCGATGGTCAGGACAGAATCGACTTGAGCCTTGACGTCTCCAGTGATGTGAGCGAAGACATCAACGATATTTGAAGTGTAACCGAATTGATCATGATTGAAGCCCTTGAGGACAGCATCGACATCGGCGGACGTGTGGACGGAGGCGATGCCATTTCCGACTCCGGGACCATCTCCACATGTGTTGCAGCGAGGAACGAGGTCACCACTTTGAACTGGTATGGATATGGCGGCAGCGCTGGCCCCGAGAGAGAAGAAAGCGGGAATGAGTGTGAGGAAGCTGAAGATGAGCATTTTGGAGAAGGGAGATGAGGCTAGAGAGTGTGAAGAGTGAGATGAGGACCGAGGCTAGAGAGTGTGAAGAGTGCGACCGATGGTGCTTGTGAGTGGAGACGAGAGCCGATGATGTTCTTCAGAGCCTGATTTCTCCTGGGCTTTATAGGGCTCGTGGACGAACACCCTACGGCGGTGGAATGGTTCTTGCAAGCAAACATGTCCGTCCGACCAAGAAGACATTACCTCTTACGGAATAAAAGTCTCACGCTCTACCGATTGAGCTGGCCCGGCCGGCCTGCCAAGGATGCAGGCCAACATAACAGGTAGAGTCTTGGTTTGCCTTGGGATCTTCCCACCCTCGCCAGCGAGTTTCTTGACCCTGGTCGCCAGAGGACCCTCTCCAAAAAGCATCAAGGCTAGCCTATTTGATAATTTGTCATCTAAAAAGTAATATCGTAATGGGGCTGTGCGGGAGCGCGGAACGAGTTATTCGCCTATCCTTAGTCAAGAGCTCCCATTATTGAAGGTCGAACACAAATCACGCTATGTACTAAAAAGAGTCATAAGCGCAATTTATATCATCTCAATACCTCTGAGTTGCTCCTTTATCTTGCTGGTATCATGGGTTTCGCCGGATCGCGGTCATCTCAGAAGAAACGTTGTTCCCATCCTACAAAAACCGATGTACCCTAAACTACAGGCAGATTTTTTTTTTTTGGGGGGGGGGGGTGGTCAGTGGGTTTCACGTAGATGAAAACAAGCGTAAACGACGCGTGAACGGTGGCAGAAACGCTCGCAAAAAAGGGAAAACAAAGGGACGCCCTGCAACTTGATCTTCATCTTGGGCCCTAATTTCACCCTCCTCCGCGATTATCGCAGCAATAAACTACGCTTTTTTGTAATGCAGGATTTGGTACTCGGATGGAGGTGGGGAGCTGTAAAAGGCTATATTTGATGGGAGCCAGGGGCTCAGCCCAGCAAAATTGAAATCGTTGAGCGCTTATTCCGGCCCAAGACAAATAGACCAACACCCTATGCGGACGTCGTGTATAGAATATGAGCTGAGCTGTGGGATCCTTATAGGAAGAGGAGATCAGACTAATGGCGTGTATGAAGGGTATCCCGCTTGTGCCGCCTGGTAAAAACGCACTCCTTCGGTTGGCCCAGCGAAGTTACCGGCGGAAGGCGGAATCCGGGTTTGGAATATTTGATCTCGCTCTTTTGGCATAAATTACTCATGGCCACGTATGATTTACCAACGGAGATCCGAATCAAGCCCCTCAGGCACAGTTAGCCACCAAATAGCGCACGGAAGAAGTGCTTGGACCCTGACAGGTGGCAAGAAAGAGCCAGCGCAGTGCTTTTTGGGCCTCCGAGTCTTCGGCATACCACCAGGACTATGAAACCATTTCCGGTAAAGGAAATTGTCATTACGATCCTCTTCCCCGAAAAAGGAGTCGTACTTTGGGCGTTGGTTACGGATGACAGTTTACTCTTGCTCCGGGGCCGTGCCCGACGGGGCCAACCCTGCTGGGCGACTCCACGTCTACGTCGCATCTTGGGAGAACTTGGAGCTAAATACGGCTAACAGAGAGGTCGAATTTATTGGTTGCCCATCAAGCCCGTCGTCATCGTCTTCGCCGACAACACAAGCTGTAGTGAACGAAGAACTGTAGGAGAGAATGATGTCCAGACTCATAGTCAATTCGTGAGATTATAATCACATAATTAATGCTGTGGTGTCTGTCTTGGAAAGGTCTGAAATTCGTGGAGTTTGCTAAGAATCTTGGCTCTCGAGGAGGAATGGCGCCAGCCCGTCAGTTCCCATCGAAACCGCGCCGAAACATGTATTTGTCTGATGTTTCTAGAACATGCATTGAATTATTCGGGTTAAGCCACACATTCACATTCGATTTGGGACGCCGTCACTATTGTGGACAACGGCCTTAACCCCGATCAGCCCCGCTATAATCTCCGGCATTCAGGATATAAGCCCCTCTAATTGGCAAAAGTTTTGGATCCCACCATCTTGCTGTTGTGCTTATGGAAAACGGACACCGTATTCCGGGCGAACAAAGATCGAGGGAAGAGACAAAAAACAAATGTAAAGGGGTACGGAATCTAATCAGCCTCGAACGGGAACAGATTTGGCGTCCACTCCTGGACAGGCTCAGCCAAGCGTCAATCAGGTACAAAGAGACAGAGTATTTCTTTTGTTCTCAGTTCTGTTCTGCAGCAACTAATTAGTGCCGTCAGTGGGCTGACCTGGAAAGGCCATAGTAACGAGTAACGATGAGCAAGAGTTTGTTGATCCAATAGCCCTTCCCTAGCGCCTTCGCCCTTATTCGGACTCTCGTATTTTCTAGGCACTGAAGCTTATACATTGCTTGTCACTGACTAGGTACACCGGAAAGAAAACATTTTACGACATCGAAGGCACAAAACTCGGCTGTCGGTGGTGAGCCGGTATTCCGAGCGGACTCTTCGACTCAACTAGAACCGCACCACTGTCGGCAAGACGCGGCAGAAAGAGCGGACCATTCCCCCATGTCGGTGTCGGACCCATCGTTCTGGACTTTAGGGTTCGAGAGGCGGTGGTAGAGTGGACTGTGAAGTTCGCGTCATGGTAGAAATTCAACTAGGCCAGGTCGACCTCCTGCTTGGGTCCGTTTCCCTTCAATCGCGGTATTGGCTGCAACACATCTCCGGCAGCAAGCATAAATGCATCAAGGCCATTTTGGGGATCTTCCAAATACGAGATATGACATGCGTCCTCGAGTGTCCGCTTTCCAGCGGGTTGATTCGGCCCGCCGCGCTTGGATCGTCAAAGTCGCTGTCGTCTCCATCTCCACCAGTCTTGACAGCTTGTCTCTCCAAGATGCGATGTGGTTTCCTGTCTCCTCCGCCAGCTCGTCTGCTGCATATACTTGACGCGGTGGGTCCTTGCTTCGTAAGGACCTCGATTCCGTCGGCTCGTATCACCCCGCCGTTCTGCTGAAATCTGGAAGACGAAACCTCATAGTGGGAGGGGGAGAGGACGTGGAGCGACTTCAGATATTGAGTGAATGCTCCAGGTGGAAGGTGAAAAAGGGGTGGGGTGTTGTTTGAGTATGTCGGCACCGATGGTCGCTAGGATCCCGTGTATGGTGAACTTCGCTACCCAACGCGAAGGTTGATATGCACGGTGCGTAAACTCCAAGTTGTACGTCAATGAAAACTCGTATCGAGTCTGACGAATGAAATGTAATGTCAGCGAATCGCCACGCAATCAGGTGAAGTGGTGGAGCATCTTCCGGACTAGAACGGGAAGTTCGTCTCCAAACTGCTGCTCGGCGTGTGCGACTCCAAACCGTCCTCGCACTCTCTCCTTCCAGTTCTGAGCGAAGAGGTAAGGGACTCAACATTCCCGCCCTAGTTTTGAATTGGATGCGTGGAGAATAGAGACAGCGGGGAGGAGTACAAACCTTTCTTGCCCATGACGCATCCAGCAACCTCTCCACCGCTGAGACCTCTGTTTCCGCGGTATAAACCGGCCTAGCAATTACGTGTGCCGTATAAGCGACCTCGGCGGGGTCAAGAGGTTGGAACACCTCCATCCCATCCGCTGCCGGACATGCCCACCGGATTAATATCTCGTTGAAGAGCCCCATCTGCTCCGACGTTCCCTTTGACACTGGAATAGTTCGGAAAAGCCCGCGGTCGTAGGACTTGGATTGTTCTTTATCGAGAATCCCGAACCACCGCCAGACGCGGGACTGCAGGTCCAAGACCTCAGAGCGGTAGACACGAAGAGCAACGTTCTTCTGTCAGGTCCTACCTGAAATTGTCCGAAAGGCACTCCCCGCGAAGCCCCGCTTCCTCTTCCGGACTTCTCCTTCTCTGGCTTCGTCTCCCTTTGGTGTTCCTGGGTGATGTTTCCATAATAGTATCATGCCGCCGCGTGGACCTACAGATGCGGAAGGGAGCGCAAGGCTGAGTCGGCGTTGTGTGTGAGCGGGGAGGGGAGCTGCTGGCTTATGTTGATGGACAAAGTTACCGCGGGAGGGAGTGGAGACGTGAATGCCAAAAATTGATGCTTCGAGTTCGAGATGACGAGAACAAATGCACGCCAGCATACCCAATCATTCCAACGGTTTCTGCATCACATGCACCTGTGTGCCTGTGAGTGGCACCGTGGGCCTTCAGTAGGGCCGCTGACCTTTTTCGACTGAGCACCACGCCGTCCTTGTCCCGTGCCCATCGGAAGCAAACAGAATTTCTTTGGAGTGGAACTACATAGAGTCGAGCAATCGCATAGCGCATTGCATGGAAGGAGGTGTTGGACGTGGTTGGTAGGCAAACCAACACGCGCGACCGAACTCAGGGTCCCGGAGACTGCGGCCATCTCCGAAACATCCCATCTCCACCGGAAATGTCCGCAGCTTCAGCACTTGCCACTCCCTGGCACACCAATTCCATTAATCTTCCATATATTTGGTCGTTTTACGACCTGACCGTGCCAGAGATCGTCAGCGGAAACCCCCAATCAGCATCTCAGACCCCCAGCATCGGCGGTATCCACCGCACGTATTCTCTACATGCTGAATGTAGACTCCCTACTCACATAGGCCCCTCTTTCTTTCTGTAGATTTCTCAGTGGCCCCATACGTACATCCGTGTGTAGGAATCTTTGGGACCGGAAGAATTCGGGGACGGCGAAGCTCAAGCCTAGTGCTGAACCATAGAGCCAGGGTATCTCAAGATAGACAATATCAACCATCACGAGTACCAAATTTCAGGACTGCAGCAGGATACAAGACATATGCGGAGAGGAGTTATTCCCTCTTATCCTAATGTGAACTTTTGTCTTATCCTCTGTAACTCCTACTTTACACTAGCGTGAAGATATACATAAGTGGGTTAAGCTATTCCACCCTGAACGTGCTAGAAGTGTGCGAATACAGCCGGCCGTTGGTATGTCGTCCACGAACGCCTGCGATTTATGTTCTCTGACTGATACAATCGTCCTTCCGTAGGGTGTGTCTAGCTACAAGGGCGGAGAGAGCTTATAAGACCAGATACGACGGGGTATGGTATTACATCGAATGCGAGAGTCCACGTGAAAGACTTGAAGAACGATGTCACAGAAGGTACAGAAAGTAGGAGATAATGCGTATTACAGAAGCTAGCTAAGGAGAGCCGTTGCCGCGATGACAGAAGAGCCAATATCAGGCTAGACAGGGGAAAAAAATCGGCAGGTTCGGCGCTTCTGTGAGGACCTACCTGAGTTGTTAGTCAATACGGATCCGCGAGGGTCCTAGAGTATGGAAGAGGGGTAATGTGGCGTAGGTATAAGGGTTTGGGGGTTAGAGGTCTCATCGGACCTAATGCAAGCCATTAGGTTGGGAGTGGTACTGACCAAAAGCATGGAAGTTTCTCGGCGTGGGCGATAGGTCCTTGAAGCCTTGAAATGATTATCGAGATTGGGAGAGCGACTCAAGGCATTTCCTGGCCCACGATCCGCCGGGCCTATCACCGATGCGGAGGTAGATTGCTTGGGCTTCGCTGTAGGACGATCTGGCTTGGTCAAAGTTCGATTCCCTGCGGTAGAGTTCTCCCAGGCTGCACAGGACATACGCTCGACGCTTGTCTCGACCGATGCGGGCGTAGGCTTGTGCTGCTTTAGTGTAAAACGAAATGGCTTCATCATGCTTCCAATCATTTCTGTAAATATCTCCCGCGCTGCACAGGGCATTCGCTCGATGCTCGTCTTGACCGATACGACCGTAGAATTCCGCTGCTTTGGTGTAGGAAGAAGCGGCTTCGTAGGGCTGCCGATAGGTTCGGTAAAGCTCTCCCGCGCTGCACAGGGCATTCGCTCCACGCTCGTCTTGCCCGATGCAGCCGTAGACCTCTGCTGCTTTGCTGTAGGAAGAAGCGGCTGTATAGTACTGCTGAGTAATTCGGTAAAGCTCTCCCGCGTTCCACAGGGCATTCGCTCCACGCTCATTTTGACCGATGCGACAGTAGACGTCTGCTGCTTTAGTGAAAGAACAAGCGGCTTTGTAGTGCTGCCGATCACTTCGGTAAAGCTCTCCCGCGCTCCACAGGGCATTCGCTCCACGCTCGTTTTGACCGACGCGACAGTAGACGTCTGCTGCTTCGGTGTAGGAAGAAGCGGCCACCGCGAACTGCCGCCCATCATTTCGGTAGAGCTCTCCCGCGCTGCATAGTGCATTCGCTCGGCGCTCGTTTTGACCGATGCGACCGTAGATTTCTGCTGCTTTGGTGTAGGACGAAGTGGCTTCGTCGTGCTTCCGCGGTTGACTTCGGTAAAGCTCTCCCAGACTGCACAGGGTATTCGCTTGATGGTCGTCGTGACTGATGCGAGCGTAGATTTTGATAGCTGTTCTCAACGTTGACTCGGCGTCGGGGTACCTACATTGACCGACGTAAGCCTGTCCTAGGCCGCACAAGGCGTTTGCTTGTCCTCCGCTATTGCCGATGCGACTGTAAACTTCTAGTGCTTGAGTGTACGTCGATTCCGCTTCGGCGTAATTACGTTGATTGCAGTGGAGGCCGCCTATGCCCACTAATGCTTCTGCTCGACCCCTGTCATCACCAATGCGGGCGCAGACATTCTCCGCTTTGCCAAACGCCTCTGCGGCCTCCGACCATTTAGATTCAAGGCGGGCAACGCTTCCTAGCCCTTGGAGAGTTTTGGCTCGGCCTTGTCCATCACCAATGTGGACAAAGATATCGTGCGATTGACGGAAGGCTTCGTTGGCTCGGTGATAGTCGGATCGGTCGCGATACACGTGACCCAACCCACACAACGTGCTTGCTCGACCTTGATCATCACCACCAGCATCGTAGATTTCCTGTGCAAGAGCAAAGGCCTCTTCGGATTCGCTCAACTTAGATTGAAGATAATAGATGTCTCCAAGCCCTCGAAGCGTATTCGCTCGGCCCATGTGATCACGGATTAGAGCGTATGTGTCACGCGCTTGGGTGTAGAACCCCTCCGCGGTGGGGTATTCACACTGAGCGGTGGACACGGTTCCCAGTCCATACAAGGCTTCGGCTCTCTCTTTTCGGTCCTTTTTGCCATTCGCACTGTCAACTACTTTCTGGAACAGTGAGGCGGGTCGATGTAGCGAGCGTGTAATGCATGCGTGCGGCCCATTTGTAAAAGAAGTCGATGGCCTATCACTTTGGAGTCCGAAGCCGGTCCGCCCACCGGGGGTATCGATGGCTGAGGGAGGGTACATTAAAAACTGCAGTACGGAAACGGAGGTCAGACTCACCACCCATTTAACCTCGTCACAACATCTGGAAATAGTCGGCCTCTCTCGGGGGTTGAACGCCCAACAATCCGTCATCAAGCTGCAAAGCGCAGCGATTTGTGATAGCTGTTCGTCTTCCCCAGCTGAAGGCACTTGACCCTCAAGCACCTGCAGGGTAATAGCTGCCCCCGAATCCAGTTCTGAGAAAGGAAGCTTATTGGTCATGATCTGTCGAGCGATTCATGGCTCTGAGTCAGTAACGATCTCCTCGAGATCCACGCTTTTCGAACACCTTACTTCCCAGCACACCCATTCAGCGGACCAAATATCACTCGATAATCCGGGACGATTCCCATTGACAACTTCGGGAGGCGCCCAACGAAGCGACCAAGCCGGTCCGGTCAAGGTCAGCTGGTTTCCGGTTGCAACCACGTTTATTTGGTGGCAGTCTGCGGTAGTTGGATCGCTGATTGGCACGTGGCCACTCCCTTCCGTGGCGACTTCGTCTTCTGACTTCCTCACGACCCGAGCGGAACCAAAGTCGGTAATAACTGCCCGATTGGACGAACTGACGAGAATATTGAGCTGTTGCGTTGTCGAGATCAGGCCGGAAAGCGCAGTTCAGGTTAGATCACTCAACCTACCGACTTGAGATCGCCGTGGCATATCGGCGGTTGGCGGGTGTGAAGGTATTGAAGCCCCTCGAAAGTATCCTGAATCTGGGTTAGACATGTTTTGAGCTCACTGCACGTCTTCCTCCTGCCAGATAGTTACTCACAAGGGAGATGCGTTCAGGAACTTCCCTCTTTCCCGCAGCGAGAAACTCGTTCACGTTTCCATTAGACTCCCAGCTCAAAACTATCCAAGCCTGTCCGTTTTCCATGTCCTCAACGAACGCCAAGAACCGGACAATGTTCTCGTGAGACAGCCCAGCCATCGTTTCGACTTCATGAACAAACTCTGCGGACGAGGGAGTGAGTTTCTCCTACGTCGGGGAAGTAATGAACTTCTTACATTGGCAAACATGTGTGAATCGATGCTTAAGTGAAATCGAAGCTTCTTCACTGCCACTTTCTCTTTGCGACTCCATACCCGTCGTTTGTATGTCGCCTGGACGACGTCGGCTTTGCCACCTATAGTCCCTCTCGAAGAAGTAAAACTGATTGCATTCGCATTTGCTCGAAACTTCGATATATTGTCCAGTCTCTCTCGCTGTTGGTTATTAAAGCTCATCAACCGCCCCCCCCGTCCCCTAACCGGAAGTACTCACCGCTGAAAGCTTCTGAGTCTCTTTGTTGTCAACCACGATCCCTCTACCGGCTTTCCCTGTATCAAGAGGGCTGTCTTCGTTAGAATCCTCATTGCTCGTTGGCGTTCGACGTGAGGGTGAAGGCTTCGGGCGATACCGATCTTGGAGGGGCAAGAGGAACGTGGGGACCGGTTCCTCCATTGGACGAAGTTCCAAGAATCGTGTGAGTTTGGGAGTACTTGGTAGCGGGAGTAACAGACAGTGGGAGCAGGGAGCTATTGCGTTGCTGTGGTTACAAGGTAAAAGGGACACGTAACGAAGCAAGGTTGAACGTTGAAGTGGTGAACGGGAGTCATAAATCGGTCAACGGCTGTGTTCGACTCGTGTGCACCGCAAGGACATGTACAGCGGACATCTGCCCATCGGCCCGCGTGACTCATTGTCACGTCGTTCGATCTCCGACCCTCTGATTGAGCGAAGCCAGAGGGAGGGTTTTCTCAGCGCAAAATGTTCAGGCACGTTGTAACCGTTCCGCCCCGAGTCCCTGACGTCACCTCCGCGTTCTCTCGGACAAGCCCGCGTGAGGCCGCTAGGCCCGTTGGCTCCGTTCTCGACTCTGATTGTTGCGGGGATTAGACTATGATTACGGAGGGTACTATCTTCTATAATTTGGCTGTTGGTATCGAGTCAAATCTTTGGCTGCTTGATTGCTGACTTAGTAAGTGCGAGAAATCCGCCTGCATCTCTTGTCCTTGTGCACGGTACACATTTTACACCTCGCAAAGCCGGTATCAGCTGGAATATCATGAGTAGGGGTCGTATCCGCGTAAATTCTCTCCTCATCGGTAACTTGAAATCCGGACTTGTTCGTGCTTCAACGCCCACCTTGTTGTCTCCCTCCTATCATCGGTACCGCCGTTCATCATTACCTCCATTCACTATTGTGAAAGGCTGTGAATTATTCGTAAATTCCTTACGTTCCTGAAACCATTCGAAAGCTTTTATTTGTTGCTTCCAAACGATATCTTTAGCGTAGGGATATACAAATGTCAAGGGCTCTAACGATCACGTTCTAGTCTCCCGAACCGGTGCTTACCAGATTAGGTAACGCTTCTTAGTCGGTAATGCTCCCTTATCAAATTAAAAGACTACAGAGTGGAATTTGGGGCATGGCGATGAGAACCGTATTTTGTCGGTATTGTAATAATATGTACATAGACACTTCGATAGACGGTGAAAGCTATAGTCTCGTTTTCAGCGAAAGACGAGCGTCTCGGCGGCGACAGCCGGCGAACGCGAGGCTTTCGGCCCACTACTATAAGCTCCTGTCGATATTAAGGCACTATCTATCGACACAGTGACGGTCTTTCAAATACCTATCTCGAATGCAAGCAACCCCCTTGTCACTCACCAGCGACGTGCGCCGCTACACAATCGATATAATACATTTATAGCCAAACATCTTAAACCATACATATCTAGTTATATAGCCAGAGCTAGAGGGTGGGGGAAATGGCGCCTGCGCGCGCCGCTACGATCCACAGAAAGTTCGCCGACCGCGGCTGATGTGATCACGTGAGGCATTGACCCCTGCTTAAGTAACACGGCAAAACCGTACTCGACGAAGCTTGGTCTATCACTTCACGGAGTCCCGCAGGGCAGTGCGATTGTCCGAGCTCATCACTGTGACTATGACAGCTGGACGACAGCATGTTGACCTCGCGTGGGAAGCTGCCCTGGTTACCTCATGACGACGAAATGCGATTGGCTCTTACCCGAGGTTTTTTCTTGCCTTTTTTCATGCACTTGACCAATCCAAATAATATCTCAAGCTTTTGTTTTTGGTTAAAAGGCGACCGGATTCCCTCCTCTCAGCTGCATCCCAAACCCGCAAGGCCGGCGCCCGTCCCACTCGCGGTCCTCGGTATTCTCTACCTGCAGCTCGGGAACAATCGCCATCGCTTCTGTAATGTGCATGTTCAACTATCGATCCCTCCTCCAATGTCAAGATAGGGCGAATCACAGGTTTTACGAGACCCACTTGTGCAATGCTGCGGTGCGACGTGGACGGGCTTGTCCTCTTGGCCGTAGTACAAACATGGAGAATACGTTCAGGAGCGACATGAAGATGCTTTGCCCGGTCTGTAACGACATGGTTCGTTTTGGCTTCGTTATTAACGGGAGAAGAAATCCTATCCCCCGTCCTCGAGCTAACCCCGCAGACGACTAAGGAAGAAGCCGGCACTTTCTCAAGGCGACTGGGTTCTTCTTGCGGCCCATGCTTTTCTTTTCACTTATGCTCTAGATCGAATGACTATTGGTTGTTCGTGACTTGAGTAGCGTTCTACGCGGGCTGCTATACGGCTCGGGGTGCGGTTCACCCGTACTTGCGGGAGTGATGAACTCGTGTTGAGTCTTACCCTCATCGGAGTTTCCAATATGAGCGCGATCCAGAGAGATCGTCAACCTTGTTAGGGCAATGGAATCTATAAAGCAACTCTCTATCTTACGGAAGGACTTCACATATCTACGTTCTCTCTACCAAGAAAAGTATCTATTTGAATTTAGAGAGTACGAGGGGTATCGTCAAGAGCGAGGGTCTACAGACCGCTTAGCGAGGAGAGGGTAATTTCGTAAAACCTGCAAGACATCGACGGGTACCGAAGACTTCGATCGGATCGAATCGGATGATCCACTATGAGGTAGAGAATTAATCGTCCGAGTCGTCTTTTCAATCCCCTCGGACGTGGCCTCCCCGAGATAGTAAGCTGCCATAACACCCTTCCCTACTTCATGAGCGTAGTGCCCGTTGGAGACAGTTCCATGCTGCACGGATCCCGCTAGCTCATGCAGCCTCTCGTTTCCGTCATGCATATGGGTTATGACGGCTTGAGAGTCGGTGGTGTCCAAGGGAGTGGGGTTCCAGGCCTCGACAGTGTGAGAGATTGCCACGTCGAAGAGGTCGTGCGGTGGTGTGAAGACTGCTGTGGAACTCCTTAACCGCCTCAACCGCACCGCCCTCAACTCCTGCGATGAATTCGGCGGCGCTCATAGCCATGGACGTGTCTTGCGGTGGGCTAGGGACCCCGGCACTCGCGATATCAGCAAGCCCATCCACTCCCAGTCCAAATCCTCCTCCGACGGCTCCAAGAGCGAGCGGAGTAATGAACTCGATCACCCTCCTTTCAGGCTTCTCGATCCCGTTCGCCTTCATGATTTTCTTTAGCTTTTCATGTAGTATACGAACTTGAGGTCGGTGAAGAGTAAGCTCGTGCCGCTAGTGACGAAAGAGAAGCCCACGCTCGCAGGGATCCCGACGACAGAGTTATTCCGAGCGAGCCCCAAGCTGGAATACTGCTTTTGAATCTTTGCGACTATCTTGGAATCGAAGGGGGACGACCTTCCCTGGCTCCTTGGCTGCTTGACCAGCACCCCTGATTCTTGAGAAACAACACCGTACTCCAGCCAAAATGCGTCTTTGTTTCCATTCCCAGCAAGTGAGAGCGACCGCGCCCGGAATCAACGCACTGGGAGCACTATGATTTGCAATGATGTTGGAGTTAGCTTGGAACCGTGATACACAAATCTGCACTCGATGAGTTAAAAGGTTGTAAGAGCGTCCGTCCCCTTGACATTTTCCGCATCCAAATGTCGGCCCTGTAATTCCTTGCGTACGACCAATGCATCTCGTCTCCGGTAGCGCAGCTTGGGTGTGCAAGGCGATGAGACTACAGAGCGAGATGATGCCTCGGACGACAGCCACGAGCTTTTCGGAGTGGCTATGCGTCACTCTGACCTCACGTTCGCCGAGCCTGCAGCTCAAGCACTATCGGCAATGCAGAGAATACCGGCTTTCCATTAGTGATAGCTCGTCCCGTCGAACGAAAGGGGCTCTGACCAGATTAAAACTCTTCGCATAAGGGCAAGATGGACACGTGAACCACAGCTCATCTTCCAGAACCTCCTGGTAGTTGAGATTGTCGCAGGAATAAGCCGCGGTTTTGTCCAGCAATATTCGAAGGAACAAATGGTCCCCTCCATAGATGTATTGGTGGACGGCAACAAGCTGGAAACTGTCGGCGCATCGAAACAAAAAGACTGTATTGGAGTGACGTGGTTAAACATGTGATTAATGAGAGGGCTTACGATGTAACGCCAACGAATGGATAGATAGCAGTCGGAGGCATCCCGTACACGTGAGAGCGAACCTCGTAAGATTCTTGTAGCACGAGCCGCACTTTCCACAAACTGCGTTTGATGCGGAGTTCATGTGAAGGGACTCGTGAGGGGGCAAGGGGAAGGTTGTTCTGTTCCTGCCATTTGTTCGTGTCGCGAATATGTATATTCGTCCTGATACCGAAGACGTCATTGCTATCTGCACCGCCAAATGTGGTAATTTATTTGCAATTGGGCCCATTCAAAGGCTTGGAAATTCCCGCTTTCCAATTTGGCTCCGATGCGGACTCGTAAGCGGGGATCACCGGAGGATGTGGGAAAGATAACTGAATTTGGCGCGGTAGGTGGAGCGAAATTAAATGCAAGCCACAAATTTAGTCGCGCGCGATCGTATCACCAGATTTGAGTGTAGCCTAACGTACCTCTCGGTGTTATGCCATTCAATCGCTCGGCGGTGTTGCTGAAGGGACTCCCTCACCCTCACACCTAATACATATCCTTAACGCATTGATCCCGGGAGGACTGAAGGGCTCCGATGGGCTGTTCATTGAACGATGATCTCGAACGATCATGTGGGATAACGTCGCACGAGCCGCCGATCTATACCCTCCCTCTGCACAGGTTTTTCGGAGCCTTCCGGTCGCGGTAAAACGTGTTTTGCGCGACTAGCATGTATTTTGACTCTCCTTCGGAGTAATATTGGTTATGCGAAAAGAGAAACCAAAGGTCAAGGTCCTCGTTTACAGCCTCGAGAAGCGCCCCGGAGGCATTACACTAGTACAAGAGCAGACTTATCTTCGGCAACGCCGTTTCACTGGACAGCACAGGCGAGCTGAAAGCCGCATAGATCCCTCCCTCGGTGGTGGCGAGACTCAGTAAAGTCTCCGGAAAGGGGCACCACTTTTGAAAGATCACAGTCGGAACTCGTGAGGGGAGTCCGCTGCGCAGCGCTGTTAACGCCGTGCTCCACGCATGTTGATCCCCAACGAATTCCAACTTCCAGGTCGAGTTACCTCAACACCATTATCCCCACCGTCAAACAATCGCCCAATTCTACAGACCAAAATCCTTGCATAACCGCTACTTGTCCCCCCGGCCAGCATCATCGTTCCATTGGCTTTCAGGGATGCCATTGGTGACACCCCCTACGTCACGAGAAATGAGAGGAGGGCTAATAACGGACACTCGGCAGTGGACATGCCGAGACTGGAGCAACAGACTTTCATGACGAAATCGCTGATACCATACAAGGTTTTGTTAGCGCAATGTCTTGCGATGACGGAAGAGGCATCAAAAACGGAAGGATAGAGCAAATTACGGATTAATTGTGCACGAGACGTCTCATCTGACTGTCAGCCTCTTCATGCTTCGAGATATAGCGCAAGTGGCTTGGTTTTTGTTTTTTTTTTCAGATCGGCAAGATAGCACAAGTTGGTTGTCAAAGTATACGCCAATAGGAGCATAGACCGTCGTTGGAGCTCGGGTCCTGGTAGCTGAGAACGTCGGTGAGGTCTCTCCGTCAATGAAAGAGAGTATAGAGCAGTTTTCCTGTGGTCCGAGGCATGAGTTTTCATCGGCGTTTAGTAGAGCAAGGTGGGCATGACGGAGGACGTGCTGGGACCAGACCATGGTGTTTGATACGTGTCCACTGCGGCTGGGCAGTGTGCGAGGGACCAACGTTAACGGAGTTAGCGGCAATGGGGCCTCTGTTTCCTTTCCGGAAGAGCACAGACTTCAGGAACCCAGGCCAAACTCCGCTTCGGGAACACGTCCCAACCCCACCGAACGAAGCTTGATCTACCACCCTGCGCACACACCCCGTCCTCGTCGCCAGATGAGCGGTACGGACGGAAAAGGAAGGTCTTTGGCTCTTGGGCTGATTGTAACCCTTCCGAGGCCACTGGACTTCTCAGTTGGGTGGGATGAAGACCCCGTTATTGACTAGAACGAGTGTTGCGAGGTCGGGACTTGGGTGGCTGTTGAATTTCCCACACTTCGGGCTGTACAGCTCGGCATGCGGATCACCCACACTCGTGAAGGCGATCCACGGTGAACTCATCTCGACTCCTTCTACTCCTCTTACTTTCGGTGCCAGCGCAGTTCAAATAATTATTATTATACAACAATGAAGTCGAACAGGAATGAACCTAAGGCATAAAAAAGAATGAAAAATACATTATCTTGGACAGGAATATAGGTTTATTCGAACTCAGAGGGTGCGAAGGGAGAACATCAGATCAGCAGCCCGAGATCGGGGGCCTGGAGAGCGTCGAGAGGCGCTAGAACCTTCTTGCAAGACCAGTAAGACATCGATAGGCACCAGGGATTTCGGTGTGCTCGGCTGCTTCAATTGAGTGCGGGAACGCTTGCTGACGAGCCGAGCCGTCTTTTCAATTTTCTTAGAGGCGACCTCCCCGAGATAAGCTTCGGTGATATTTTTCCCCACATCAAAGGCAGTCTGCTCGTTGAAAACGGCTCCATGCTGCACGGACTCGGCCAGCTCGTGCAATCTCTCGCTCCCCTGATGCATGTTGTTTATGACGGCCTCGGAGTCGGAGGTATCCAGAGGGGTGGGGCTCCAAGCCTCAACGGTCTGGGAGATTGCTGCGTCGAAGACCTCGGGTGGTGGTGTGGAAGCCGCTGTTCCGAACTCTCGAACTGCCTCTATCGCGCCACCTTCAACTCCGGCAAGGAAGTCCGCGGGGCTCATGAAGGAAGATGGATCTGGTGGTGGACTAGAAGGTCCATTATTTGCCATTTTCGCAAGTCCGTCCACGCCAAGCCCAAATCCTCCAACGATCGTTCCGAGAGCAAGGGGAGCAACGAACTCGATGACCCTCCGCTTGGGCTTTTTGATACCGCGCGTCTTCATCAACTTCTTGAGCTTCTCGAGTTTCCAGGTGTAGTACACGAACTTGGGCCCGGAGAAGAGCAAGCCGAACAAACTCGTGCCATTGGTGAAGAAGGAGAAGCCGACGCTTGCGAGGATACCGACGACAGCATTGTTACGACTGAACCTCAAGCTGGAGTAACGCTTCTGGATCTCAGCGACAATCGCGGCGTAGGATATGGATGAGATTCGTTGGCGGGGAATGACTGGGGACAGGCTCCTGGACTGCGTGATCCGTGAGTGCGACTTTGGAGAAACGACTCCGTATTCAACGCGAAAGATGTGGCTCCCGTAGCTTGATAATATATGAGAAAGTCCGATACCGGATTCGATACACTCGGAACACTATGATTTCAACGACGCCGATATAAGCTTGTAATCATCACTCACGCTTCCTCTCGACGACTTACCAAAAGATACGAACATCGATCACCTTGACTGTTTCGACACCGAAATGCGGGTCCTGTAACTTCCGCCTTGCAATCGTGGCATCTTGTTCTCGGTAACGCTATTTGGTTGTGCAAGTCGGTGAGACCGCGAAGCGAGACAACACCGCCGACGACTCGGATGAGCTTGTCGGAGTGCCTATGGGTCACTGTGACCTCGCGCTCCCCGAGGCGGCAGGTCAAGCACTGTTGATGAAGCGTAGAATGGTGGGTCATTGGTGAGTGAAGGTTCGTCCTGACGTACGAGGGGCGTTCTTACCAGATCATAACTCCTCGAATAAGGGCAAGATGGACACGTGAATGATAGATCCTCATCCAAGTCGCCCTTGCAGTTGTCGCAAAAGAATTTGGGCGCGTTGCCCACCAACGTCCTCTGGAACAAGTGGTCCCCACCATGGACGTATTGGTGCGCGGCGATAGCCTGAAACCTGTCGGCGCAGTGAAAACAAAAGGACTATGCTCGAGACAACTATTATTCGACAGCTCTGCGGATGGGATGGAACGTCGAGGTCGAGGAATAAATACTTACCACTTGCTTCCCGTGGTACTTCAGGCATCCGGTACACGTCAGGGCGCGTCTCCTGAGATTCGCATTGCACGAATGACAACGACCGTAGACTGTCTTAGACGTCGAGGCGATAAGCATGTTGCTTGTAATGAAGGAACGACTGGGGTGAAAAAAGAATGGTTATTGATTTCCGGGCACCGCGTTGATTTTGTGAATATATACTCACCCAATGGCATTAGAGTCTCTGGAAGGGGGATCTCCGGAAATTGGCGTTCCTGTGATTGTCGCCGTCGGGGCGATACGAATCTTTAGCTTCGTGCGAGGCAGTATGATTGCCCATCGGCGGAAGGGGGCAACAAGGCCTGGACCTATTTGGGATCTTTTGACCTGCTAGTTATTGTTCATAGCACAGCAATCCATACCGGCGATCTACCGTTGGCTTGGGTCTGACGGCGAGAATCATGGACAACCGGGGGATAAGACGGATTTTGGCTCATGGGACGGAACGAGCGCAAGTTGACCTTCGAAGAGGGCCGCACAGAAGCTCGAGAGCACCTAAGAGTGGTATTTTCAAGGAGGGCGGCAAGGATTGTGCGTTGGCTGAGGCGGTGTTTTGTTTTGTTGCGACTTGCGTCGATCAACGCGCGGCAGCCTTTGTTCATGCCATATAACAGCCTCGCACCAAATTCCCACCTTGACCGGTCTTGCAGGACCGTTAAGAACCACGATTTATATTCTAAG
>WSTX01000108.1:0-20500 GCA_019633405.1 Tulasnella sp. 408 | reverse complement strand
ACTGCCCCGACACCAGCCGATCCACCTCCGGATACGTGTTCTACCTGAACGACGGACCGATCAGTTGGAGCAGCAAGCGTCAAGGTGTCGTTACCAACTCGACCATGGAAGCCGAGTACCTGGCCCTTAGCAACGCCGCGCGACAGGCTATTTGGCTCAGGGAGCTCCTCGAAGACCTCGGTTGCCTGCAGAAGGAACCCACGGTGATCTATGGAGACAACAACGCTTCTTTGATTCTGGCTCAGGACGTCAGTGATCACAGTCGCGCTAAGCACGTCAAACGCGTCTATCACTACGTTCGCGAGCGGATTCAGCAAGAACGCGACATTACTGTGGAGTACTGCCCAGGCAAGGAAAACATCGCAGATATATTCACTAAACCTCTTGCTACAGACACTTTCTTTAAATTCCTCTTTCATCTCATTTCTCCCCACCTTCCGAACACCACGAGTGGGAGTGTTGTAGATACGTAGTAGATACCTTTGTCCGTGTTTGTCCGTCGGTGGTTTAAGTAGTGTTTGTTTTGGTCTTACTGAGGTTTTCTCTTCATCGACTACTGATAGAGACGACTCTCAGGTAACGTATTAGTATTAGTATATAGAATAGATCGACTACTGATAGAGACGACTCTCAGAGTGTTATTACAACAGCTTCCCTATAAGGCAGTTCGCCCGTCATTATCTAACGAATGAGGACTATAAGCCGAGCCTGAATTCAGAAAAGAGTTCACCATACCTCCCACACAAGCCAAGCCCGAGCGTATATGTCGCTAGTTGCAGTCCTTGGTGCACCGTTGAGTAGTTCAGGACTGCACCAGCGAATAGACCCTTTGACTCCGGCGGTGCTCTCCAGCCTAGCGAAACCACTATCCTCATACAGTCGTGCGAGCCCGAAGTCGCATAGAACGGCTCTGCATTCCGAGTTAACGAGAACGTTCGGGCTTCCGTGATAAAGCTCTTAGATGGACAATAACCGCGCCGAGGTTGGTTTGACTTACGGATTTAATGTCTCCATGACAGACCGGTGGATCGAACTGGTGAAGAAAGACCAGCGCGTCGAGGGTGTCATAGGCCTTGTACATGCTGAATCGTGAGCACGGAGTGTCACAGAGTTGAAGGAAAACTCACTAGCGACAACTTTTCCGGTACTTCCAGGTTGCGTCCGCAGATAAATTCGCTGACGTTCCCGTATGGCTCCCATGGCGAGATCAGCCAAACTTCTCTGCTGTCAAATTCGGCGTAAACGCCGAGGAATTTGGAAACGCCCGGATGGCCCTTGAGGCGAGACCAAACAAGGACCTCCTTCGTAAAGGCCTACCGTCGGTTGAGTCATGAACTGAAGGTACTGGAGGAATTATGCACCCACCCTTTTCGCTTCAGATGGGTCGTCCATGCGTGATAGCATTATCTTCTTCACTGCGACGACTTGAGGCGGGCCAGATCGGCCCAACCACGTAGGAAGGTAGGCGGAGGCATGCAGGTGCGCTTTTCGGACCATCCCGTAACCGCCGGAGCGGTTTTCGCCTTTGGCAACGAAGACGACTCTTCGGTAGCTTATCCTGTATTCATCAAGGGTGCAGTTACCGGTACGCTTCGTCCTAGGTTCCCGGTGCTGTGAGTGATTTGCGAACTGGACTGAAGTGCCCATGGACTTACGACTGCCAACATTCTATAAGCTTGTCTCTGCTCCTGGCTTTCAGCGGTTGTCATTTCAAGCGGTGAAGCACTTTAGTAACTAAGTGACGAGGTACGGGGAGTAGCTGCGAGAAAGAGGGCGAGCGGTGGTTATCGCAGTGGAACGAGGGATGTCTCACTTCCCTTCTCATCCATCACGCCGGCACTTGCGGTGTTGTCCCAGGTCGAACTGTATAAGGCAGTGTCTTCGTTTGGTGAAATCGTCCACGTGCTCATTAATCCGATCCCTTGGATATGGCTCGGCGATCGGCAGCCCATGTTAACGCCGAGATTAGACGCGCAGCCGTGACAGGCCTATATATATGCCTGACAGAGGCTTCGACTTTTGCTCGGCTTCAAAGCTTCAGCAAACCGACTAGCATGAGCCCGCATGTGAGGAACGGTAATTCGTTCGCTTTCGAGTACACTATGGTTTGACCGCTCAGCTTGCACATCCAACCCGCGTCATAAACCGTGAGATTAGTTTCAATCCTGCGGAGGCCATTTGGAACAAGGAAAGTCCTTATCGTATTAAAGTGTCTATCGTAGTCCCTAAGCCAGACCCCTCGATCACCAGCACCCCGCATGCCGAGACAGCGAACGTTCGCAAGGCATCGCCGCTCTCCCCTCCCTTTCCCGGACCTCCCGAGGGCCACCACCTCCGCCACGAAAAACAACTACTTTCGAGTGGTCAAATATTAGTGAAACATCGGCATGAAAGCTGCCGAGAGATCGTCCAGAACCATGTTCTCTCGCTGACCGGCTGTGCGGACTTCCTCCCTTCCTTTCTTTGTCGGCTTCGTAATCGAGCGAAAGCGTCGAAGGACGTGCATCGTCCGAGAGCTCATGTTCGCGAAGCAGAGGGCCACAAGCAATGAAGAGACAGGTAATGGTGGAGCATGGAAGGACGTCTCCAATTCCTTCGCGTATGGAACCTTCCTTGATTTCTCTCCTTTCAGAAGCGTTCGGAACTGAAGTCCTAAACGGTCCTCCAAGCTTGGAGCCCCATATGTTCGAGTCCAGCTACGATCGAGTCTGAGTCTCTTGAGAGGAAGGTAGTGTGGCAACTCATTCGCCCAGCTTAGCTGTTCCACATAAATTCGGGTTTGGACTCTGGAGGTATTGACGACGGTCCTGTGGATGCTTCTGGAGATAGCGACCATCGTTTACATTAGAATTTCCGGCTCGAACGTTGGTGCTAGAAGGCGGCCTGCTGATGGGAACGGCGGAGACGTTTTGAGCGCGAGAGGGGAGATGACCTTGCTTGGCTGCCGCGGCAACTCCGAATTCCCCTCTATTTCGTAGTCGTCCTCATCTTCATGCGCACTTCGTAGGCCCTTTTTATCGTCAATAGTGCTCCTCGTCATCCTCCGCATGCTTCCGAATCAACTTCCGCAAATTCCCTCTCAGAAGGATCTCGAGAGCGTCCTGAGGTGGGTACGTCGCCTACAACTCCACCAACATGTTTTACGTTCTGAGTGTTTCGTGCAGCAAGATGTGGACGTCGACAGAACAAGCGAGAGGCCCGGTCCTTTGTCTCGAGTATGTAGTCGACGAATGATCTCCCCGAGCAAGTATTTCAGAAGTTCGGCTTCCACGTAGTCGAGGAGCGCCCAGGATTGGCCATCCAGTGGGGAGGTGATCCCCCTTGCACGGTGCAGCAGCGGCGGCTAGAGTTGAAGGACATCTTCGTTGCCTGCTCCGTGGCATCTCCTCGGTCTTCCTGGTCCGCCTTCCCTTCAACCTTCTTGTCTCACTTCGTAGACTGGTTGTACAGGGTATTTAGATGTGGCCGTTTTGCTTCGTTCTCTCTCTTTCTTCTCTCCTTGATGACTTTAGCTACGTTCTCGGACTGCTACGTATACACGGGATCGTTGATACCATTTTTCTCCCCTTTTCGCGTCTATTTCTTCTCCTGTAGGCATACGTGCGTTGACCGTGATCCAGGTGGGGGGTATAGGAACGAGTGTTGCGTTTTATTTCGGAAGCTTTGCGTGCTTGCTTGAGGTGCCTCAGGACGCAATTGGGCTAGGTCTCGTTTTCCGGCAGAGGTATGCGTGCAAAACGGTTCCTTTCATTCCTTTAGCTCGGTGAACAGTAAACAGAGCTGCTGATTTCTTCCCGTTGGGGGGCCGAAACTCCTATTAGACACTAAACCTCTACTCTACATAAAGAGTCCGAAACATATGACATGGAACCAAGGCAGGACACTCCCAACTAGAGTACTGTATGAATACGGAGCTGGAGACATGAGATGATAAAAACAAGTTGTAACGAGTTCAACGCAATCAAACCTCATTCACATCGACCGATTTGACCTGTGACGTGAGGTTTAGGGTCTTCACTTGGGGTAGGCGGAGTTGGAATTTCTTAAACGACATCGTTCGGAGGGATCTGGACTTTAGCGAGCGCGAGTCTTGCCGATCTTTCCCGTTCCCACTCGATGTACCTACCTACCTACCTACCTACCTACCACCTCCGAATTCCTGCAGGACATTCTCCGATTCCGCCGCACTCCACCTTCGTCCCAAAGTAGCACGTGGATTAGGAGGATGCTTCACCGTTCAAGGCGCCCTCATCACGTCGTGCCATGCCCGCGAGGATGGCGTCCTTCGCTGCCAAATATTTTGAAACTCTGCCCTGGTACTTATTCCCACCCTTGCGCCATTCGGCTATTGCTCTGTCGTACCAGGCGAGAGCTTCCTCCCTGTGGCTGAGGGTCGACTTTGAATCAGCAAGGCGAGCGGCTGCACGAGCTAACAGCGGAAAGAAGGTGAACGCGATATTCTGAGAAATGGAACACGACTCCTCCAGAGCTGAACTGGCTTCTTCGTGCCGGCCCTGTTCCAGGAAGCACTCTCCCAAGCCGCAGAGCGCGTCAACAAGCCTCCACCCGGCGTCGCAGTTTCGAGCAACGCGAACTGACTCGTGGAGAAGCTCTTCTGCTTCCGCGTGGCTACCTTGCATGAATTTGAAGCGGCCCAGACGGCAAAGGCAGCCGCTCAACCCCGGTTCCCATCCAATCTTCTTCGCAATTTCGCGGGCGCGTTGCAAAGTAGGAATCGCTTGGTCCATGTGACCGAGTGTTCGTTGTGCAGTCCCGAGGGTAAGGAGTGCCTCGGCTTCTCCTAGTCTGTCCCCACAGCCAGAGGCGACACCGACAGCTTCCTCCAAGACGGACAACGCGTTCGCAGCTTCCCGTTTCCACAGGTATTTATCTCCCAGCGTTCCGAGACATTTTCCAATGCCCCTACTGTTCCCGTGCGCCCGAAAGATTTCCAAGCTTTCCTGGAGACTCCGTATCTCGTCCTCCACGGTTGGTGCTTGACACCCCTTCCAGTACAGTGCATCTGCAACTCCGACATCATCCTGTAGACTCCTACATTTCTCCAAGGCAGCGGAAGCGGCATTCATCATTTTGACGGCGTTCGAATCACGATAGGCTACAGCAGCTTGCTTGCGAAGAACGCTGGCGATCCCCTTGTCGTTTCCTTCTTGTTCATAAAGCTGTAGAGCCTCCTCGAGGTAAGCAAGTCCTGCCTTGTGGTTGCCTTTCCAACTCTCGAGATCTCCTAGTTTCTCCAGCAGAGCAGCCGATCGTGCGTGCGGTTCGGCAGACTCGGGAGTCGGAGGGTAGTGGGGCTACATAAACGGGTTGAATGAGCGTTTTTATGGGCAGCACGGGAACTAGAGACTCACAAGGTACTCAAAGGTGGTTTTACACATTGCGCTTGTCGGGCGTTGCGCCGTCTCGGCCGACCAGCACCTCATCATCAAATCCCAAAGCTGAAGGCATTCGCGAAGGCGAGATTCTCCGTCAACCTGGCCAACGGGACCCTCGAAGATCTTGCGCATGATGACATAGTCGACTGTGGCTTCCCCGTAAGGCAGTTCGCCCGTCATCACCTTCAAAGGGAAGACCGTAAGTCGAATCCCAAAGGGGGCTATACTTGACATACCTCCCATACCAGCCAAGCCCATGCATATATGTCGCTACTTGCAGTCCTCGGCGCACCGTCGAGCAGTTCGGGACTGCACCAACGGATGGACCCTTTGAAGCCGGCGGTACTCTCCAGCCTAGCGAATCCGCTGTCCTCATACAGTCGAGCTAGTCCAAAGTCGCATAGAACAGCTCTGCATTCCGAGTTGACGAGAACGTTCGGCTTCCGTCATGAACCTCATCAGATGGACAGTCGACTGCGCGGAGGCCAGCATGACTTACCGATTTAATGTCTCCATGACAGACTGGTGGATCGAGGTGGTGAAGGAACGCTAGCGCGTCGAGAGTGTCGAACGCCTTTTAAATGCCAAATCGTGAGCACTAAGCGCTACAGGGTCGAAAGGAGACTCACCAGCGACAACTTCTCCGGCACTTCCAGCTCGCGTCCGTTGATGAATTCGCTGACGTTCCCATATGGCTCCCATGGCGAGATCAGCCAAGCCTCCCTACGGTCAAAGTCGGCATAGAAGCAGAGGAATTTTGAAACGCCAGGATGGCCCTTGAGACGAGACCAAACCAGGACCTCCTTCGTGAAGGCCTAAAATCGGATGAGTCAAGGACTGAGGGAGCGGGAGGCATTATGCACCCACCCTTTTCAACTCGGATGCTTCACCCATGCGTGACAGTATTATCTCCTTGACTGCTACGACTTGAGGTGGGCCAGATCGGCTCAACCATGTAGGTAGGTAGGCGGAGGCATGAAGGTGCGCTTTTCGAACCATTCCGTAACCGCCGGAGCGCTTTTCGCCTTTGTCAACAAAGACGACTCTTCGGTAGTTTATCCTGTATTCACCTAGGGTGCGGAACGCTTCATCCTAGGTTCCCGGTGCCGTGAGTGATTGCGAACTGGACTGAAGCGCTCATGGACTTACGACCGCCAAGCTTCTATTAGCCTGTCTCTCCTCCCGACTTCCGGTGGCTGCCATTGCGAGAAATCAATAGTTTTAATAACTGGGCAATGAAATATGGGCAGTCGCTGCGAGCGGTGGTTATCGTAGTGCAATGAGGGGCGCCTCACCCCCTTCTCGCCGACTGCGCGGGCGCTTGTGGCGTTCCAATTCCCAGGTCGACCCTATCGAGGCTTATCGACCCTCTAAGTTTCTTCGTTTCCAGTATTGCGACTCGGTACACATGTTAATTATCCTGATCCCACAAATTGGATTGGATATGGCTCGGCGGATTGGCAGTCATAGTAACGCCGGTTCTGATAAGATTAGACGAGCCGTCAAGATACATAGGTATGGCTGACATAGGCTTCGGCTTTCACTGGACCTCAAGCTTAAGCGAACTGAATGGCACGGGCCTTCCTCCCAAGACCAATGATTTTTTCGCTTTCAAGTATCCCGCCCAACTAGTAAGCTCGGCCCGCAGCGTAGACTGCGAAGTTCGTCCCAACGCTGTCAAGACCGGTCGAAAAAGGGAAGACCGTATCGGCTATTGTACCACCTAAGTCAAACCCCTCGACTGCCAACGCTGGGAATTCGGAGACTGCGCACCCTTACTGCGCCATCGTCAGTTTCATTTCCCATCCCCTCCCCTTCCTTCCCCGAACCTCCAGCCTGAGAGCGCCGCCACCACTGCCACAAGCGCCGCGACTTTTCAATTGTTCAAGGAGTGCAAAAACGGCGGCATTACTGAATGAAGAGTGGTGGGACGTCTGTAATTAGCTGACAGTCCCCTGTCCATCACCTTCATGAGGAACGGACTCGAAGGAAGTGCGCACTGGAGGGAATGAACTCCACAAATGACATTCACTTACGACTTGTGTCTTCATAGTAGATCACCAAAGTATGATGCGACTTTATCCTTTCTTCGTACGGTCTTTGAAGCAGAAATGTACCTTGTTACGGCAACCTTCAGTGGTCTGGTGACGAAGTGACGTAGCCATCGTCTTGTCCCGGATTTGGGTGGTTGCCCTACCATCGGCTTTCGAAGCAGGCGATGTAGATTGGGGGTTGTCATGATCTCCACTAGATAACCGCTTTAGTTGTTAACCATCAAGGGCGAATCGTAGCAGAACCATCCCAAGCCTCGGGCCGTAAACTTGAATATATGACAAAGATATTCTGTACACCGAGACCCAAATTAAATGATCAGACAGAAAAACTATATTAGCTGAAAACAATCGTGGCCGTTATGGGCACCTCCGAATCCATCAAAGAGCATCGGGTCCAGACTACCGCTCGCACTACTCGGCTTCTCAAACCCCTCCCTCTCGAGCTCCACTTTCCTGAAAGCGAAAAACGTCCTCCGCTGCTCGCCACCCACATCGCATTCACAGAGTGAACCCCTCAATACGCGTGCGGATCTTGGGAAAGGAATGCTGTATAACCACTCTCCACCGTATCCTTCGCCGAGCATGTTCTTCCCGGTTGACACCCTAGGCCTGCGGAGGTTGTACTCGCCCAAACAGAAAAAAAGGCTACCGACTTCATTCCTTCCGTATCTTGTTCCATGGAGAGCAAAGGGAAGTATCTTGTCCGTCGGAGTCCTCCGCGAAATCGTATAGAACCTCTTGTCTTTCGCCGACCAGTTGTTGCGGACTTCCCTTTTCCTTTCTGGGTCGGCTTCGTGATGGACGAAGAGTTCGTAGGGCGTGTGTCAATTACGTCAGAGAGTTCAGGTGGGTGAACGTGGGCATCTGAAGTGAAGAAAGAAGTAGGTAATGGTGGAGCGACGGAAGGACTGAACCATCCCCGACTTCTCGTCCCGACACCGTTCGGAACTGAAATCCGAAACCGTCCTCCAAGCTTGGAAACTGATATCCTCGCGTCCGACCACGGGTGAATCCAAAATCTCCGGAGAGGAAAGTGGTGCGGCGACTCGTCTGCCCCGCTCGGTCGTGGCCGTAAACTCCCGAGCCCCACTTCGATCCTTTCCCTGCCGCTTTTCGCCGCCAAGGTTCCAATACGTGTTCGTCGCGCCGGAATTGGTGGATCAAAATATACTTGAGATAGGCGTTTGGACTGAATCGACGACGGTCCGGTGGATGTTTCTGCGGGTTTGGTGACCGTCGCTTGCATTGGACTTTGATGTTCGAATGATGGTGTAAGAAGGCTGGCCTGCTGACCTGAACGGCGGGGACGGTTTGACGGCGGGAGGAGAGATGACCTTGGTACGTTGCCGCAACACGGCCGAGTTCCCCTCTACTTCGTAGTCGTCATGCGCACTCCGTCGGCCCTTTTCATCGTCCGTATGTTCCGCGCCGTCCTCCGCATGTTTCCGAATCAACCTCGGCAGGTTCCTTCTCGGAAGATCGAGAGCGTCCTGAGGTAGATTTCGTCGTCTACATCTCCACGAGCTTTTGCCTCCGAATGTTTCGTGCAGCAAGACGTAGACGTCAGCAGAAACGAGAGGTCCGGTCCTTCGCCTCGAGCCTGTGGTCGCCGAATGACCTCCTCGAGCATGGATCTCAGACACTCACGGTCCCCCTAGCCGAGAAGCGCGGAGATTAGCCATCCAGGGGAGAGCTGATACTCCTTGCAGGGGTGCCTCCCCCACTCCGCTCGCGTGGATTTCTTCTCCTCGATTCGATCTCCTGCCTTAGGAGGGAGATCACCCTGGAAGAGGCAACGAACGTTTGAGCAATCCGCACCACGCGTGTTCGGCTAGACGATGGTGGGCACCATGCAGTTTTGGCCTGGGCGATCACGGCCGGCGCTTTTGAGTTTTCCGGTAAGCTGGAGTGCCTGTACGAACCGAATCGCGGCACAGCGCGGTGAGCTTTGGGACAGCGAAATCAAGCCAAGGAGGAAAGCCTCACCAGGGGCTGAAGTAAAGGCGCCGCAAGACTTGTTCCTCCAACACTCCCTTGTTGCCCGGCGTGGAACCTTTGGGCGATTGGGTGTATGGCAGAGATCTCCTTCCAATTGAGATCGGGCACGAATGTGAACATCATTCTGATTTGCGGTCGACATGAATATAGGAACAGACAACATTCGGTGAGGTGCACCGACGACTCAGCGCCGGACCTTGATATCAAGGCAAATGGCGACACCAGTGGGAGGTTCTTCGTAGCCCCCAAGTCCGCGAGTTAATAGGGAATATGGGGTTGGAGGAGTATGCCGAAATGAGCACACTGAGTTCTCCACTGATGCCGGTGATACAAGAGCTCAGGGTCTCCTCGACATTGACCGCACTTGCTCTGTTCGTTGCAACAGCGGGCGGGTGGACGCGTATCCGAAATGGGTTTGAATCGGTCCACAAGCAGGGAGGGAATTGATAAGCGGTGGGGAGACGCGGGTGATGTAGAAGAACAAGGAACTTGGGTGCGCCGCCGACTATTGAGCCCCGCGGATTGCATTGCGGCAACGAGGTCTTGGAGGTTCAGCGATGCTCCTGGAACACGGAACTGGAACGACGGGCTGCGGTCTAAACGACATCTTTGGTTAGTATCATGTCTAAATCGAGCACGGAGCAGTGGCGAGGGTGTCCCTTACCAAGTACTATTCGGGTTCGTCCATTGGGCCGAGGCGAGACGGTACTGACGTCGTGCAACCGCCTCTGGGATCTTCGTAGAATGGAATTCGATGGGACACCATTCCAGATCGCAGCATTAAGGCGGCGCGAAGTCTACGATGTCCATGTGAAGGGATAGAGGACGACCGGGTGGTCGATGCGGGCTCGGAATGAAAGACTTAGCGGCAGTTGGAATTGCAATCTCGTACCTCCGTCGCTAACGCCGTAACGCCGTGGGTGCATCGCTCTTCCGCAACAAAACGCCACGCAACGAACCGTCAGTGGATGAATACGCTCTGAAGGTACACCTCGCATCTTGAGGGGAAGCAAGTAAAGGTAAATTCACTTTTACATTGTCCGCCCCACAACGTCAAGGACAAGACCCTGAGCATTTCCATTTGAATTCTTCGCGCGGGGTCAATTGAAAATTATTGAATTGCAGCCGTCTCGTTGTTCGAACTTTGGACACAACGAGTCATTTGTTTGTTGTGGTCTGGTCTTTGTAAGAGCTTTCAAGTCGGAGATTGTGTTTTTCGGTTTCCTTGTCAACACACCTTATTTTCTTTTGGATCGCGCCGTGTGCGCAGGCAGTTCGCGACGTCATCGAATGTACGTCAGATATCCGACGGACTTGTTGGTCTCTGGCTTCCTGTTTGTCCCAATTCTCGTGAGCTGCAATCTGGCCAGTGAACATCTACTACGTCACCAGCTCATCACAGGCGTGTTCTCAAGGAGATACGGAGGTCCCCAGGTCGGTTGTTGCGGGTATGTCTCCATCATTCTTTCCCTTCTGTCCCATACCCAATGTCTTACCTAACTGCTCCCTCGATCACACGACCTGCACCTGGCCAGCATTCTGGACCAACGTCGAACAACAACACCTACCCCGCAGGCAGCGAAGTCGACATTCTCGAACGGGTCAACTAGCCGGTCCCAACGCCTCCGTCCTGCACATTTCCCAAGCCCACGCGTGCACCCAATCCGACTGCAGCATGGACGACCGCGGTGAACTCGTTTCCAAAAGTGGACGTCCTCGGTGGGACACGGCGCTAGCTACTGGCCGCCGCATGAACCATGACACCAATAAACCCCACGGTTCCCGGCCGAATGCCGTCGGCGGACGCTGGTACGCCATCAGGCGCACCTCAAAGTGGGTTAACGTGTGGTCTTTGGCACGGGATAACCAGAACGTTCCGGATGAGGTTAAGGATGCCGCCACTTTGAAGGACAGCCAGCAGGTCAACCCCCATGCTTGGGTCCAGCCCCAGGTCAACTTTTCTAGCAGCAACACTTGCGATTTGGACGCTGCGGTCCAGCTCCAGAACATCATCATCAACTTGAATCCTTGTGAGCGGCCTTGTTCTGCTTGCCAGACCCTCGTGGCTGAACAGCTCATTCCAGGCGGCCACTGGGCTGATAACGCCTACCCAAGCTCTTGCACCTCCACTCGCGTCGGTACGTATCCGGTTTGCAATTTCCCGCCAGCTATCCGCATTGTTAACGTGTTTTCCTATTTTTGCTCCTTTTGCTCCTTGTTTAGACCACGTCAACAACGACCCCGGCGGGCGGGGTCACCCCGCCGCCTTCAAGGACGCTTACTGGGACATTGCCAGCTTGACGACCCTCTTTCCCACTACCATCGGCCCTTCGAAGCGCTGCCACCACAGCCACAAGCGCAACTGCTTCTAAATCCTCGAAGGAAAGGGCGGCGTCGCAGCGGCCGGGAAAGTTGAAGGACGTTTTCGTTGACTGTTCCTCATCCACTCGGTCATGGTGGTCCGCTTTCCCTTCTACCGTCTTGGCTTGCTTCCTAAGCTGGATGTGCGGGCCTTAATATGTTGCCTTCTTGTTTTGTCTCTGTCACTTGATGACTTTAGGGACGTTCTCGGACTACGACTTCACTGGAATGATGATACCATTCTCCTCCCCCCCTTTTGCATTTATCTTTCCTCCTGTGGGCATACGTGCGTCGACCGTAATACGGGTAGGGAGGATAGAAAGAGGCGTTACTTTTGTTGTTGTTGGAGGCGTTGTGTGTGCGTGAAGGGTCTCGGGTTGCGATAAGACGTTAGGTCTGACGATCGGCGGGAGCCCACGCATGCGGCACCGTGTCTCTTCGTCTCTTCGACTAGGTGAATGGTAAAGTGAGCTTCTGATTTCCTCACGACGCTGCGGTGCAGACAGAACTCCTAATTAGACCTAAATCTTTACTCTACAATGCATAACAAGTCCGAAACATATGACGTGGAAGAAAGTACAACATTCGCACCTAGAGCATCCACACGCCGCTGAGAACATAAGGTGACAAAACAAACTACTCGAGAATTCGAAACAATCGGACATCATTCCCGTCGACCGTTTGAACCGGTGACGTGAGGTTTCGAGTCTTCCGCTGGGGCACGCGGAGTTGGCATAACTTCAAACCCCGTCCAGGAACCTCGACTTTAGCGAGCTTCCCCGTTCCCACTCGATGACCACCTCCGAAATCCTGCAGGACATTCTCCGATTCCGCCGCACTCCGCCTTTGGCCCGAAGTCGGTGGTGTATCAAGAAGATGCTTCGCCGTGCAAGGCTCCTTCATCACGTCGCTTCATGTCTGCCAAGATGGCACCCTTCCCCTCCAAACATTCCGAAACCTTGCGCTTGGAGCCCACGTCCTTGCAGTATTCGGCTATTGCTGTGTCGTACCAAGCGAGAGCTTCCTTCTGGTGGCCGAGGGTCGACTTCGAATCGGCGAGGAGAGCGGCTCCATCCGCGAAATCCAAGCTGAAGGACATCGCGAGATTCTGATAAACGGAGCATGACTCCTCCAGAGCTGAAACGGCTTCTTCGTGCCGGCCTTGTTTCCGGAGGCACCTGCCCAAGTCCAAGAGCCCTTGACCCAGTCTCCACCCTCCTCCACTGCTTCGGGCAACACGAACCGACTCGCGGAGCAGCTCCTCTGCTTCCGCATGGATACCTTGATGGAGTTTGCAGTTCCCCAGGCGGGAAAGGCAGGTGCTCAACCCCGGCTCCCACCCAATGCTCCTCGCAATGTTGCAGGCCCTTTGGAGAATCGAAATCGCTTGATCCTGGTGATGGAGAATGGAATGCGTCGTCCCGAGACTATCGAGTGCGTCGGCTTCTCCTAGCCTGTCGCCACAGCGAGATGCAACATCGACAGCTTCCTCAAAGAATGGCAAAGCTTCTGCATCTTTACCTTGCTGTCCGTATAACTCTCCTAGTCTTGCGAGACATTTTGCAACACCCACACTGTTCCCCTTCGCCCGGAAAATTTCCAGACTCTCCTGCAGCTGGGTTATAGCGTCCTTTACATATTGTTCCCCATATGACACCCAGTAAAGAGTATCTGCTACGCCGATCTCATCCTTTAAACTCCGGCACTTTTTTAAGGCGGCTGAAGCGACGTGGTGTTGTTTGGCAAAGTTCGAATCACGATGGGCCACCTCGGCTTGCTTGCGGAGAACGCCGGCGATACCCTTGTCGTTTCCTCCTACTTCATAGAGATGCAACGCCTGCTCGAGGTAGGCAAGTCCTCCCTTATGATTGCCTTTCCAACTCTCGAGGTCTCCTAGTGTTTCCAACAGCACGGCCGAACGGGCATGCGGATCCGCAGTCCTAGGGATTGGAGGGCAGTGTGGCTACACGAGGGAAACTTAGTGATGGTTCATATGGAAGCTCAGAGGGAGGAGAGACCCACAAGGTACTCGAACGTCGTTTTACACATTGCACTTGTCGGACGTTGCATCGGGTCGACCGCCCAGCACCTCGTCATCAAGTCCCAAAGCTGGAGAAAGTCCCTGAGACGAGATTCGCCGTTAACCTGTCCAACGGGCCCTTCGAAAATCTTTCGCATGATGGCATAGTCCGAGTTAGCCTCCTCATAGGGAAGCTCGCCAGTCGTGATCTAACGAACGAAAGACGATAAGTCCAATATCAATATAGAGAAACGTTTCACATACCTCCCACACGAGCCATCCCCAAGCGTATATGTCACTGCTCGCAGTTCTTGGCTGACCCTCGAACAATTCGGGACTGCACCAACGGATGGATCCTTTACTCATCGCCGCCGTGCTCTCCATCCTGCCAAAACCACTATCCTCATAGAGTCGCGCTAGCCCAAAGTCGCATAGAACGGCCCTGTATTCCACGTTAACGAGAACGTTTGCCTGTCTCCACACATATCGTTAGATGGACGGCCGAGAGCGGATGGGTTATAACTTACGGATTTGATGTCTCCATGACACACGGGTGGACTCAGATTATGAAGAAAATCCAAGGCGTCGAGAGTGTCGTAAACCTAGTACCGCTCGGATCGTGAGTACGAGTGATGTAATGAGGTGCCGGAGACTCACCAGCGACAGCTTTTCTGGCACTTCGAGTTCCCGGCCTTTGATAAATTCGCTCACGTTCCCGTACGGCTCCCATGGCGAGATCAGCCAGGCCTCTTTGCGACCAAAGTCGGCGCAAAAGCCGAGGAACTTGGCAATACCAGGATGCCCCCTGACCCGGGACCAAACCAAGATTTCCTTCGTAAAAGCCTAAGATCCACGGCTGAGTCAATATCCCAGGTACCCCATTATGTGCGAGTAATTTGGACCTACTCGTTTCAGGTCACAGGCATCATGCATGGCCGAAAAGCTTATCTCTTTGACTGCGACGACTTGAGCTTGACCGGATCGACGTGAACGCATCCAGGCAGGAAGGAAGGAAGAGGAGGCAGCACGGAGGTGCGCTTGTCGTACGATACCGAAGCCGCCCCGGCGCTTTTGGTCATTGTCGATGAACACGACTCTTTTGCGGTCTATGTGATATTCATTTAGCGTCTGGTACGCCTCGTCCTAAGGGTCTCGGTCCCGTGAGTAATTGCGAACTGGACTGAAGCGCTCGTGGACCTACGACCGCCAGCTTTCGATCAGCGCGTCTCTGCTCCACACTTTGGGCGGTTGTCATTGCGAGCAGTCCAAGGTTTTAGTATATGAGTGGGGAAATATGGGACTCTTTGCGTAAAGAGGACCGGCGATGGTTGTTTTCGTGCGACGAGGGCAGCCTCACCACTTCCTCACCCGCTTGTGCCCTCGGTGCTGCCAGGTTCGACCCCCACCACAAGGCTCTCCATACCCATTTTGGTGCGACAACGTACACGTGTCAGATATCATCTGATCCCGGAATTGCGATTGAATTATCATTCATCGATCGGCAGCCAAGGGACCAAATTGAGCGACGTTCAGATTTCCATGTGTGAACCCCGGGCACGTGGTAACGAGGCGGTGCAGCCCTCATGTTTCCCGGCGGCAACCGATCCCTGATTTGAGGCACAAAAACGTGAATTGGGGCATGCTAGGGTCTCCACCACATAATGACGTTCAGTGCTCATTCCAAAGGGCGCATCGTAACGTAAGCCTCGCGCCGTATAAAAATTGTGGAAACCATCACAAACAGATTCTACAGACCGGCATACGACGTAAACGATAAGATAGACAAACCACGTTGCTGAAAGCCCGCGACCATAGTAGAATCCATTGCACTTTCACCGGACGAAACGATCGAATCCACCGAGTCGTTCGAATCGAATGCTACCGCTCACGCTCCTTTCCTTCTCAAACGTCTCCAGCTCCACTCTCCTAAAAGTAAACAACGTTCTTCGACGACCGGCCACCTCCATCGCATTCTCAGAGGAAGTGTACCTCACGCATACACCGGGATCTTCGAAGAGGAATTTCGTTGAGCGCTCGCTGCCTCGTTCTTCACCAAACATGTTCTTCCGGGTTGTCAGCCTGGGATGGTTCCAGCGGAGGTTGGACACGCCAAAAGGGGGGAAAGGCTACCGGGTCCAGTACTTCCATAGGCCGTTTCTTCAGAGAAGGAAAGTAGCTCCCTGACCATCCGAGTCTTGGCCGTCCAGAACCGCATGTCTTGGCTGACCAACTGTCTGGACCTCCCTCTTCCTTTTCAAGTCGACTCTGTAATGGATGAAGAGTTCGTAGGGCGTGTATCTTTGATGTCGGAGGGTTCGGGTTGGCGAAGCGGAGCCCCGGAAGCGAAGAAGGAAGCAGGTAATGGTGGAGGATGGAAGGGTTCTCCACCGGACGATGGAACGCCTTCGTGAAAGAAACTTCCCCAATTTCCTCCTCCCAGCACCGCTCGGAGCTGAAATCCGTACGGCCCTGAGGCCTGGAAGCTGGTATCCTCGCGTCCGGTCACGGTTGAGCCCAACTCTCCGGAGAGGAAGAAGGTGGTGTGGCAAGCCCGTTTGTCGTGTTCGGCCCGCGAGCGCAAGTTCCTGAGCCCTCTTCCAACCCTGCGTCTGCCGCGTTTCACCGCCAAGGGTTCCAATACGTATTCTTCGCGGCGGATTTGGTGGCTCAAATAACACCGAAGTGAGGGTTTGGGCTCATCGACGACGACCCAGTGGATGTTTCTGCGAGTCTGACGACTGTGGCTTGCATTGGACTTTGAGGTTCGAATGGCGGTGCGAGAAGGCTGGCTTGCTGACCGGAACGGCCGGGGACGGTTTGACGGTGTGAGGAGAGATGACTTTGGTACGTTGCTGCAACACGGCTGAGTTCCCATCTACTTCGTAGTCGTCCTCGTCTTCATGCGCACTTCGTCATCCCTTCTCATTCGTCCGTATGTTCCCCGCCGTCCTTCGCATCCTTCCGAATCGACTTTCGCAGGTTCCCGGTTAGAGGATCGAGGGCGTCTTGGGGTAGGTTTAGTCGCCTACATCTCCACAAGCTTTTCCTTCCGAATGTGTCGTGCAGCAAGACGCGGACGTCAACAGAACAGGCGAGGGGTCCGGTCCTTCGTCTCGAGTATAGGGTCGGGGAATGATCTCCTCAAGCATAAATCGCAGAGGCTCGCGTTTCCCGTAGTCGAGAAGCGCACGAGATTGGCCATCCAGCGGAGAAGTAATCCTCCTTGCAGAGGTGCCTCCCCCACTCCCCTCGCGTGGATTTCTTTCCCCCGATTCGATCTCCTGCCCCAGGAGGGAGATTACCCCGGAAGAGGCGAAGAACATCCGGGCAATCGGCTCCACGCGTGTTCGGCTAGACGACTCGGATAGTGGGGACGATGCGGGTTTTGGCTTCGGCGGTCACGGCCGGCGCTTTTGAGTTTTCCAGTAAGCTGGAGTGCCTGGACGAACCGAATCGCCGCACCGCGAGTGAGCTTTGGGACATCAAAATCAGGGCAAGGAGAAAGGCCTCACGAAGGGACTGGATGAAAGTTGCCGCTAAACGTGTTCCTCCGACACTCCCTGTGGTTCAGCGTGGCATCATGCCAGGCAGTGTGGAACGTTTTGGCGATCGGGTGTGCGGTGAAGACCTCCTTCCAATTGGGATCGGACTAGGATGTGAATATCATTATGGTTTGCGGTCGAGATGAATCTAGGAATAGTCAAAGGTTGGTGGGGTGCACTAAAGGAGACGACTTAGCGCCGTACCTTGGTATCAAGGCAAATGACGACACCGACGGGAGGTTGTTCATAGCCCCAAAGTCCGCGAGTTGATAGAAATATGCGGTTGAAGGAGTGTGACGAAATGGGCACACCGAGTTCCTCACGGATGCTGGTGGCACAAGAGCCCGGAGTATACTCGACGTTGGCCGGACTTGTTCTCTTCGTTGCAGTGGCGGACCGTTGGAAGCCCATCCGGAATGGGTTTGAAACGGCCCACAAGTGCACAGAGGATATTGATGACCGGCCTCGTGACGCAAATGATGTAGACAGAATAAAGAATGTAAATGCGCATTCCCGATTATCGAGGCCTGCCTATCGGACCGGGGCGACGGTGTCTTGGAAGTTCATCGACACTCCCGCGAGGCGAAGCTGGGCGGATGACTATTTAGTCTACAACACATCTGTTAGGTCATTGACACGTTTCACCCTGAAAGCAAACACGACCGGGCAGCGAGAACGTACCGTTCCATCAATCTATATATTCGAGTTCGTTGCTTGGCCCTGTGGAGAGGTGGTACCGACGTGGCGCAATCTTCGCGATGGCCAGGGTTTATGACGGAACAGCTTTCGAAAAGCGCCGTTCCGAAGTGAAATGTTGTTGCAGTGTGAACGCCACAGGCCCAAGTGAGGGGTAGAAGGTGGACGGATGATGCGGGCACGGAATGAGGAACTTGGCGGCAGTTGGGGTTGCAATGTCGTGCCTCCGTCGCTAACGCCGTAATGCCGCGCGTGGCCCAAAACGCTACGCAACCATGCATCAGTGCAAATATTTGATGCGGCTTCTAACATCAAAAGAAGCTAGCACAAGTACACTGGCCGTCTCATCTCGTCTTCGGCCCAACGTCGAGTACAAGTGCCGAGGATACCATGTGAACTTGAATCTCCGCCGCACTGTCGACCAAAGTTATCGAATTGAAAATGGTGAGCACTTGTTTGAAATGATCCTCGCCTTACCGTGTTGACGCCGACTGCACGGTCTCATAATTAATGACAAGGTTCGCCCATTCAACCGGCTTTGTCAGCACTCTTCACCTACTTCATCCTTCACGGATTGGAGAGGGCGCATCGTCCAGAGTTTCCGTCGCCTGGAATTTCCATTTCACGGGATGTGCATGCTTGGACTGCAATCGATGAGCGGTGCACAACTCCACATCCTCTTTCTCCTGCACGGGGTTTTTGTTGACGATCACGTGGCGATCCTGGAGAACACATGTATTCGCGCACCTCTACCTAAGTGTCCTTTTCACTTACTCCGGGCAAGCCTTTACGAGCTAGAGCGTACATAATGGAGCAGTGGGGCTCTCTTCTCTCTAGCTCCTTCCCACTAAAGTTGTCGCCGTTTGCCAGGTCGTCTCATCGCTCCCCTTCTACAACTCTCTCCTCTTTCTCTATCTCTGTGCACCGGCACTCACTACTCAATTTTACTAATTCCAACTCACTCTCACTTCATGTCACTCTCTAGTTTCTTATCTACCATAAGGTCCGATCGCTTTTCTTAACACACTCGAAAACCATCGAATGAAGCCCCGACAACTCCTCCTTTTCTTCGGCCTCCCAGCCTCGCCCGCATTCGCCGTCATTCCGTGGTACTAAATCGAGGAAATTACTGTAGGAGAATTGTTTTTGGGAGGATTCAACGACGCGACGCGCGGCCGCGTTTGAAAGCCAGTCAAAAGGAACATTTGTGCCTCGATGGATCAGCTGTACATGATCCTCCTGCAGAATACAGCACCGCGTAGAGCGGCACAGCTGTATTCTACAGCCCCGTTAAGGGATCATCCCCTGCATTGTGTTCTAAATGCCTGACCCGCTTTAGAGCGCGCAAACACGCATTTTAGCCAAAATACAGCCAAAACGAAAGGGTACTGTAAAACATAAATATGCAATCCTGTATTGTACACAGTATACAGCAATATAAGCTACCCATTAAAAGATGTAAACCGTGTGCAGCCCGGCATTTCGAACGGATTGCAGGGCACCCAAGCGCCACATCGTACCTCACCAATAATGCCGCCCTGCATGCTGGCCAATATGTGCCTAATCCTCTGAGTTTGGGGAAGTGTTTGGCCACAGATTGCCACCCTGAATTATCCTCAAAATGCGGGCGTATAATGCACCTGTTTACGGGGGTGAGCCGAGACAACTCATAAGCCTGCATGGGAGGAAGATGCAGCCCCACATTCCTTCCCAACTTCTGTTAATAGATCATCCAAGTATATCTCAGGTAAGGACGTGCCCTCGATACTCTTACTGGACTGCCCCAAACTCTCTCCTTCCTGCTTTATTATATGTGGCCCATATCTTCCTCATTCTGGTAGGTTATCCTTTCATCCAAAAATTTTATTAGTCGTTTCAGCTTACCAAATAAAATAAAGCACTTTGAGGCAGCTTTGATGGGAAGTGAATGGCCCAATAGGCATCCAATGGACTCCAGCCCCTCCCCTTGACTCTCCAAGAAGTCAGACTGCACTCTACAAGTATCCCAGGTGAATGGAATATGCTTTATAAATCCTTATGCCTTATATTGTTGACAAGTACTTGGTCTAGGAGCTTGAACTATAGGTGATCAATCCACAAGAGGCCCAAGGTATATCCGGAGACCTCCCATCGTACAGGAATCCCAGAGAGAGCTATTCGACTCCAACCTCTTTCAGGTTGTTTACTGTAATTTGGAAATGCACTTTCAGCCTAATGCAGATGCCCCGGAGATCTCAAGCTCGATAAAAAGCAGATTTTAGGGTAAGAATTGGAGGAAATAGTGACTGGGCGCTCAGTTTTGGCCATAACCTTGCCTGCGTAATGATAAACAGATATTCAATCACCCGAAAAGGTCCCATGGGCCCTGAGCATCTTACCAAAAGGATTTCATGCCAGGAAAGAACCCTATCGATTGAATTTTGGACAGAAATA